>CAKAOH010039776.1:0-16670 GCA_916701665.1 Sebastiscus tertius
CGGAGGGTGAAGGGAATCGAGACTTCCAAGACAGCTCGTCTCCAAGATGGCGACAAGCAGCACCCTCCCCCTACAGCTTCGCCCTCCCCACCAGGCCCGTCGCCATCCAGCCCTGAGCCTGATCCTAATAAGCAGGGTGAGCATCACCTTTGACATATGATGTCACACACACACACACACACACACACACACACACACACACACACACACACACACACACACACACACACATATAGAAATCTGTCACAAAGTGGCACAAATGCACAACACAGCTGTTGTGTGAAGTGATTGGATAGAAACCGACCAGAGAGGAGTGCTGGAGCCGTGTTTTCTACTAAGAAATGTAGTGCTGATATGATTTTATCAGAAAGGTGCAGTTCAACCTGCAAATGTGATCAACAGAAAAGAATAAATCATTTGTTTTAACAAGCTGCGTACATTTCTCTGATTCAAGAATTCATCACACAGTTCAATATTGAGTTGAACTGTGAGATAGTAGAGATGTAAAAAGTACACCGGTGTATTTGACGTCAGAAAGGCCTCGGAGAGGGTTATTTTCACACTTTGATATCATGATCCTGAGGGTTGAAGAGTTAAGTATATGGTTGCCTTTCTACAAATTATCCACTAACCTGAAAACTTTGTGCTGTTTACAGATGACACCCAATCCTGTCCCAACTCTAACAAGTCACCTTTGACCCCTAGCCGCCTTCCAACACCCACACTGAGCTCAGATGCAGAGTGTCCCCTCTTGCCTTCTGTCAGCACACCTTTGCCATCCTCTCCCTCCCCCACCGTGGCCCTCAGCACCCCCCCTGCAGATCCTGCAGCGGCTGGTCTTCCTGACACCCCGTCCCCAGCACCCAGCCCTTCTTCAGGAGAGTCGGAGGAGGAGAAAGCCAAGAAGCTTCTCTACTGTTCCCTGTGCAAAGTAGCAGTTAATTCCCTCTCACAACTGGAAGCACATAACAAAGGTAACTCCAACACGGCTTTGTCTGCATGCACACATTCACAAGTACATCACACCACAATCTTGAGAGAAATAAACCCTTTACAAACAACAGCATTATTTATTATGCACTCTTAGAAGCAACTTCAGAGACCCTGAAGCATGGCTCTTTAAAAGCAATTATGCACTTGTTCTGCATTTTGAGTCTGAAGAACTAAAGCTGGAGCATTAGTGCCACTTAGTGGTGAGAATGGGAGATTAAAAACTGCATAGTTTGACTGGGTGATAAAAATCTCACCTCCTACCAACTACATTAAACTTTTGCACGCAGTAAATGCAATTACAGGAAAGTCTCCTATCTCAAGCGGATATATTTTACAACACTGACAGCTTTAGAATTTGTTCTCTGCACTTTTAAACAACCATGCACCCAAAGGTGTATAAATAACACGCCATTTTAAGGACATTCTGCGTGTCATGATGACGCATCTTAAGCTTTTCTCATGTCATTTCACGCCGTGTCACTTCAAAATAACTCAACAACTTTTTGGGACGTGAACACCAGTCTCGAAACCCGGTCTCCTGGTTGAAAGTCCTGTTTGTCTCTCTCACTTTTTGTACTACGTCACTTGCGCTTCCTCACTAACTCTGAGCTCGTTATTCTGCATCAATAGCTCTGAGCGTAGCATATTCACGCAGATGTGTTGTAGTACATTGCAGTCAGTACAGACCAAATGGTGTTGTGATTGCACGCAAAATGAAATAGTCGTCTCACGCCATTTGGTGAGACTGGGCGGATGCACCAGTTGAGCACCAGAAGGTCCATTTAGTAGCTTTTCTGGATATTTCTGTCATATCACATTATGAGTTTTCATAGTTGTCATGGACTGGCAGATGTACAGATTCCCACTTTAAGGACTCCTCATCCATGTTTGATTTAAATGATGAGGTTCAAAGTTCATTCTTCATCCTGGAAACAGCAGTTGAAAACAATCTCACAACAAGGTCGATTTAGTGTCGTCACACTACACTGTAACATGGCCTCAAGTGCCATCGTCGATTATACCTTTCTTTTTATTGTTTCCAGGTACCAAACACAAAACCATTCTGGAGGCTCGTAGTGGACTGGGACCCATTAAAGCATACCCACGTCTGGGTCCTAAACCCAGCCCGGAGCAGGGAGGGGAGCTCTCTTCTGACCCCAACGCTCAGGAACGCACCTTCCACTGTGAGATCTGCAACGTCAGAGTCAACTCAGAGCTGCAGCTTAAACAGGTGACAAAACCCCACACATAGATCCCAAATAGTGACCCAAGTTTTCAAGCAATCTCAATATTAGGGCTGGGACGATACACCTACCTCCCGATTCGATACTATCACGATACTTGGGTGCCGATTCGATATGTATTGCGATTAAGTATGGCAATTCTACAAGTATTGCGATTTGATATTACAATTTACAGCGATTTTTGTTAACTTTTTTAACACTAGACCATAGGAAAAAGTTAAATCATACATTTCTAGGGACTAAGGACCCTCCGCCGTTTTCTGCTCCGTCGTTTCGGCTCACTGTGGCCAGCTGCGGTTTGTTTTGGTTGACGGATACGGAATGGATATGACGTTGTGTAACTCTGACTACAACAATAAAAGCGTCAACTTCCTTCTACCTTTGCATAGACTCAAATTAAGCAAATATATCGATTCTGGGATTACAAAATCGTAAAAAAATAAGAAAATTGCAATACATAGGTGAATTGATATTTTTTCCTCCCCTACTCAATATCCAATATCTGTTTTTTATCATTTTATGTTTCAGCACATATCTAGCCGGAGGCATCGGGATGGAGTCGCGGGGAAACCCAATCCTCTTCTCAGTCGGCACAAGAAGCGCACAGACTTTATGGTAGAAACTCAGTTTGCCTTTCTCACAATCTGCATATATTTCTAATTTTTCCCCCATAAAAAAAATAGAATTTAGGTTAAACCTTTGCCTGCAGTAATAAATTGACTTCTATTTTTCCTTTACTCTCTCATAGGAACTTCCAAAAACTCTGGGGGCTGGACTTTTACCAAATCCTCTGGCTGTTGCCGCGGCGATGGCAGCCGCAGCCTCCTCCAATCATCTTGCACTACGCCCTCCTTGCCCGACCTCCCACCATCATCCCCATCACCACCTCCTACAGGGAACACCCCTCAGCCTGCTGAGGCCCGCCCCCGGTCCCATCCGCACCACGCATGGGCCGATCCTCTTCACTCCTTACTGACGGTGAGAGAACGAGGAAGAATCAGGAAGAAGCACACTGTGAAGTGGAGGCCTGCAACCACGTGCCATCAAGAGCCAAATCAGCTGGTGTGCCTCCAGCTGCTGTTTCATTGGAATAAAAACAGTGAACATCAATATGACTCTTCATGGTGCATACTGTGGTTGCAGACCACTACTGTTACGTTAACAGGGAGAACCTGACGAATCTCAAAGAGACTGTATGTTTCCATCCTCCCCAGCTTCCCTTCTTCACTCAACTATCATCAAGTAGACTCTGCAGATGGTTTGAAGAGGAACTTATAAACAAGTTTCTATCAAGCATGGACTTCTCTGAGCATCCTCCAATCTGCAACTGACTAATTATCTTCATCTAACATATGATCAACTGTATCTGACTGGAAACCCTACCTCTCTTATGTTTTTAATGTTCACCTCTGCAAGGATTCATTACATATCCAAAGCATCAAAGCTATCAAAAACACGCCCGCTGGGTGTGATATAGTCGTTGCCTCTGATATTAGCTGGTATCATAATGTAGCTGTCAGAGTATGGGGGATTATACCACTGTAGAGTTCTGTTTTTGTGGCCTATAAAGAGAAAACAACAATTTCCGGACCGTCTCTGCAGTTACTGCTAAACATTTCTCTGTACTGTATGTCTACATTTTCACAGCTGGCCTAAATGGTCTATATTTACCTCTGTGGCACAGAAACAGGAAGTCAAAGAGGAACAGCAAAAGGGTAGAAATTACACTATGTCTTAAATATGTGCTGATGTGTACTGTACGTCAATTACAGTTTGGCAAGCGTAGACTTTTTGTGAAGAAGTGATTGCAACTGATGCACTTTGCAGCTACCGGTGTTTAGTCTAACGGTCGGTGTAAAATGCAGTAAGGTTGAGAAAATAAGAATAGAACGAGAGGTTAAAACCATAGAAATAGGAGTAGAACGGACATTAAACTGTTTTCTGTGGTCATTTGACTAGTGCAAAAGAAAATGGCGATTGTTGTTAGTTGTTATGGTGGGGGCGTAAACTGTGGTCGCAGCTCGTGGGCTAACTAGCTAATTCCACGACGCTTTAATGCTACACTGGTTACAGAAAAAGAGCCAAACAAGGTTGTCACTCATCTGGCGATAGCAATGTGCTCTCCTACGCTGTGACGAGAGTGTGTGGATGAAGCATTAAGTTGTTCAATTTTACTCATTTGCGCTGGTTCTGTATGCTTCGTAACATTACCACTCCACTGCTCGTTTTAGTCGTTACTGCAAAATCTACCCTCAGTGAGTCCGCGACACAATTTAGTTTATACTAGGGCTGTCAAAGTTAACGCGATCTTTCGGAGGTTGTAGCGGGCTCAGTTTCAAAGCTAGAGTGATGACACTGGTATCATATGTAACTAGAAAACCTGGTACCAACCATGTCATACTAGCTCGTCGCGTTAAATAACGCTCCAAATTTATGCTAAATTTTGGCGAGGATAAACTGGCATGGCCATTTTCAAAGGAGTCCGTTGACCTCTGACCTCAAGATATGTGAATGAAAATGGGCTCAATGGGTACCCACGAGTCTCCCCTTTACAGACTTGCCCTCATGTGAGGGTTTTTGGACAATACATGTCATTGTTTTGTGTTATATATAATAAATATATACACTCATTTGCATAAAGCAGCATATTTGCCCACTCACATGTTGATAAGAGTATTAAATACTTGACAAATCTCCCTTTAAGGTGAATTTTGAATGGATAAAATTTTTTTATTAATTTGCTATTAATCGTGATTAACTATGGACAATCATGCGATTAATCGCGATTAAATATTTCAATCAATTGACCTAATTTATAGTCTCAATGGCAATCATACACATAAAAAAGGCCGCTGCTTGGACCCTTCTGCTATGTTGATTTGAATGGGAATGTCCGTTCTATACTCCTACGCTATTTCTATGGGGAAAACCCGTGCTGTTAGTTTCGTTAGGGAAGGTAAAGATGTAAATCGTCTCATGTTCAATAGTTCCCCTGATGATTCCCCCCTGAATGGCCACCGACAACCATGTGCGTAAAGTCCCACAAAGCACATAAAGTAAAAGTCTGTGGTGAAAAGTCTCCATGTAAACGGCTTAAATACATTTAAAATGATCATTGTTTTCATCTGCACATCACTGCACAACACAGAAAGGTTTCAGTGTCTTAATGAAATATTTGCAACACTGTGAGCACAGCGGGACAACAGTTGATTTATGACTTTAGTAGCAGGTCTTTGCATTATGTGCACATTTAATTATACAGGCAACATTTTCACCACAATCCCATACACGGCGTGTGGAGAACAGTGGGATGAAAGACACCAGCAATATGTTAGAGAAGGAAAAGGACCACATACACAACAGAGTAGTTGTATGCAAAAAAAAAAAACAACACAAGATTTTTGGTAGTATTATAGGCTCGTAGTGAGATAAAAATGTTTAGTTTGTCTGCTCTGCCTCGTGTGCTCCGACCCTACATATCCCCGTGAAACTGTCATGATGGCTTGTGAAACATTAGAGGGAAGCTTTAGGAAACGGAAACTGTAGCAATACTTTAAGCACTCCTGCTTACTTTTCTCGTTAACTGCAATAAACAGAAACTGTCTACAAATGTATGAATTGTTATTTAGGAGAAGTGTATTGAAACATTACTGTAAATGTAGATTATTTAAAAAATGAGAGAAGGTACATGTTGGGGCTTCCTAATTGTTAACTTAAAACAAAGTTATATATAAAATCATTAAACTGAGTTTATGGTTGTAAGCAATGTTGATTGGTGTTTGTTTGTTTTTTTTTTCAAATGTAATGAAATATGACAATAACAATAAATCACAAATGCATTTGGTTGTACAAGTAGTGTAGTAATGTGATAATGTGAGTAATGTTGATTTCAAGTCACTTTCTCTTTTGACAAATAGTACTATAGTAATAATAAGTGACTAAAAAACATAACAGATACACTAAAACATATCCATATTTTGTCTTTCAAACTATTTGTGATCAGGAGTTGATTGAGTTTTCATAGCTTAGTGCAGTGTGCAAACAAACATTATGATATGAAAATTAAAAAGGAAGGTAATTGGAGGAAATTATCAAAAAAAGAAGAGTATGCACACAGAACAACATGTTAACAGGAAACATGACTGTAAGAGGATGTGATCGCTGCAGAGAATGACATCCGCTAAACACACAGTATATAAAAAGACATGCACTTTAAGGCGAGAAACTATCCTCATCAGCCAAAACAAGCAATCTAAAGATGTCACCCTGGCCACTTAGTACTTGTGAAGGGCATTTTTCACTATTTGTGACATTTGAGACTAAACGATGAATCAATTAATCAAAAAAGATAACTAATTAATAATTAAAACAGTCATTAGTTGCAGCACTTGTCTATACAGTATCATAGTCTTTGCTCCTAAATGAGAAGATTCAGATGTAATTTAACTTCTGAGCAGCAGTATGTGCTAATGGCAGCATCTAGTTGATTTAGTTCGGAGAGAGAAACCAGATAAGGCTGCAGATTGATTATCGTGGCCAAAAGAATTCACAATAATGATATTATTGTGATAAGTATAGAAAATTGAATAATGCATATTAATCTTAATCTGCATTTATTGTGGATTTTGCACTCAAATACAAGTATAGGGAGGTGGAGAGAGTCTGTAACCATAATCATGGGCACCTTATAGTTGAAAGTGTGCGTGCAAGATTAGTGACAGACAAGGGGAGGTACAGTATATGGCAGGATAAAGAGCACCTGAGAGGGCCATCTCCTGCAATATAGAGCCTTCAATCATGACCAATAAAGCTGCTCTTTCACTATAAAGCTCGGTTTCTATTACATTATATATTACAGTGTTTCCCACAGGATTCTGTGACGCCGCCAGGAGCAGGGAGACGGTGCGAGCACAAGTCCACGGCCTCGGGAAGCAGCGGGGTCTGGCGAGGGGTGTCCGGAATTCATATGAGAAAGCAGCTTAGCTATGGGAAATGTAATTTTTGTTTAACTCATATAGGCTAGCCTGCTACATATGAAACAGTCAGCTAACTATTTTTTGATCCAAACCAACTCAAATGTTTAAAAATGGCAAAGTTGTATGCTCAAAAAGTGGGGATGCAAAACACACAATTGCTCCCCAAAGTCTAATAGTGGTGGTGCAACTGCTCCGTTTGCTCGATTGCGCCTCCGACCATAACTGTATAAATAAAATGATTTAAGAGGCGCTGGATTATTTACACAATGTCATCATATGTGCATTATTAACATGATATCAATATTCAATTTCAAATATCACGGTTATCACCATTACCGGTATATCGCGACACCCCCCCTACCCTGAACCATACTGCGGTTCTTTCTATTATACATTTGCAGTTTAAGAAACTACAGCAGGTGCATTACTGCCACTCGGTGGTTAGAATGGCAGGTTAAGTACATAGTATGAGTGGATGTGTAATGAAACAATATAAACCACATCAAACATTGTGTTAATCAGTTAAAACCATTACAGGGATACCGTCTCATCTCAGCTTGATATAACTGATCACATCTACAACTTTAGTCCCGTAGTGAATTAATCTCTGAGCAATCTCAATAGTCAGCTTTGTCCTTTCCCTTACTTACAAACTTTAAGGAAGTTTTAAAGAAACGCTTCCACATTTGCCACTTTCCATTTATAACTCCGCTATCAGCCGATCATCAGATGGACTTTGGAGATAGTTTGAAATGGAATTAATTAATAAGTTTCTATCAAGCATGGACTTTCTAAAGCATCCTCTGCAACACATGACACTGTATCTGACTAAAAACTACTATTACCCGTCTCTGTTTTCATGTTTTTTAATTTATGCCATGGTTCATTACATATGCAAAGCATCAATGTCAACAAAAACATGCCAATAGGATACATGTAGAAGCTGCAACACTTCAGCTCTGTTCTTGTGGCCGAAAGGGAAACAGTTACTGACAGTTTTAGTACTTGCATTTGCATTATGCCTATATTTTCACACTTTGACTGGTATGATCTGTTTTTCCCCCTCGTGTTACAGAAACAGGAAGTCTTTGTGCAGCAGAAAAAAAGCTCAAATTGTGTCTGGAAAAGACAGTAACAGTGGAAAAAATGAGTTAAGAAAAATCATTAGAGCAAAAAAACCAAACAATGTACTTTAGTTTTAGTTTACCACTTAACGCCTCCCTAGATTATTTCCTAAATAACCACTGACAACAACCATGTGCGAAGTATAATAATAAAACAACTGTGTGTCTCTGTAGTCATTTGTATATATGGAAATGATTTAAATTTATAAAATGGTGAGCCATGTTTTATCAACTGCACCACATTGCACAGCTGAACAGAAAGGTTTCAGTATCTTAATGGAACAGGTTCAACAGCACTGAGCGACATCGTACTGTATGATAAACTGAATAGCTATAGCAGCAGGTATTTGCTTTACGTTCGCTATACAGACAACACTATGACCGCAGTGGAATCACTGGGATTATAAACATCAGAGTTATGTTTCAGAAGTAGCCTACTAGACTAGACCTGTGTGGTATTGGCTGATACAAATACACTTGACCACAAACACAAGCTTGTTTCACCTTCATAAATGTGTCTCAAACAGTGCTGAGTTGTTTTTACATGATGTAAATCATACATCACAAATTATTTTAGTTGTTCAGGTACTCTAATATTGTGATAATGTGGGTACACAACACATGTTAAACATAGTAATGATCAAAGCAGATTATCTGAGGTGAAGTCCTGTTCTGTTTGGACATACAGTCCCTGGTGACACATGACTTACATACATAACTAATAGATAACTAATGCTGTAGACTTCACTTACATAATACATCTTTTCCACATTACATTTGAAAAAAAAATGTTCTTTAAGAAATACGCAAGATGTCTCTTCCCCTAATTTAGACATGAACTGGGAAAACCCTACTTCACGCCATCTCATTGTGAAGAGGGTACTTAAGCAATAAAGAGGACGCACATAAAATGTAACAGCAGCAGGAAGCCGGACTTTCAGATCACTGCTGAGAATGACACAGCTACACGTCAACTATTAGAAAGACCGGCAGAAATCTTCAGCTTTAAGGTGAGAAATTCAAGTGTTTTGTTTTAGAATAGAGGCTTTTATTTTCCTTACAAATTAAATTTCTAATAAAAAAATTACATTTATCTTAAATCCCTTGGAGGGTTTTTTTATTGTACGTTTTATCAATGTTAAATTATAGCTTTATTGTATGCAATGTTTCATTAATTGAGTGATAATCTATATGTAGAATTCACCTCAGTGATGTGAACATAAGTGAGATGAAAAGAGTTCTAATGAATATCAAATAGTTTCAGAACATTTTGAGATCTTCAGACTCTTTTGCGATCATACTGTACGCAGAACTTGTTTCTATTTTGTTCATTCCTCATTTACTCGTATATGTGACGAATGTTGAGGAATTATTTTGTGCTTGACGGACAATGTGTTTCAGGTTACTAGAGCCACAACAGTTGTACACAACAGTAGGGCTGCCTATCTATGAAGAACGTAATGCTCTTGTAAACAATGTTATACTCGAAACAATTTAATCATTAACACATTGGTTGTATGAATGGTGATGACACAATCACAAAGCATGGTGAATGAGACGGGGTCCGTTTTTCAAGATGCGTCGGGTAGGTTGCCGACATTGCCGAAGACACCTCGCACTGAGGATAGTCCGCCCCGGTTGACAGTCACGCCGGGAGCAGTGGGCTCTGTCCGTCAGTCCCCGCAGGGAGAGAGGGCACAGCGAGCACTAATGGTACATGTACAATGGGGCGTTTTTTATCGCGAGGGATCGCCTCGTATCCCAGTATTGGATGCTCGATGGGCCACCACTAGGCACAAGGCACTCGGCACCTGATTGAATGAACGCCTGCCCTCGTGGGCTGCAGCTCCCAGCTTTCAAACCAGAACCAACATGACAGCTCATTTGGAAACTTTCTTCTCTTATATTATGAAAATAGTTCCACAGAAATGTGTTTCTTACAACATCGGATGCAATAAATAAGCCACGCAGTTGCTGAGTTGCGCGGGACGCCCCTGATTTGCATAAAGTAGCCTAGACCTCAACTTTATGCAATTGTGGAGCGGACCATGTGGCGCCCTCTCGAATCGCAGAATGCATTGCACGGCTGCTTACATAGACAATGAATGGGAAGCGTGGAAAGGATGGAGGCTGTGGACACGTACCATCAGCCAACTTCACCCCGGGCCTTTACAAGCCAAAAGCCAGTCGCGGTGCACCAAGCGTCCGCCCCTGAACCGGCGAGTTGTATCCCCCGGGCAGACTGCGTGGACCCCACCAGTTGAGAAGCGTAAAAATATATATTTTTTTAACGCATTTGACTATGGTAATGTGGTGAAAATCATCACTGAAAATCATGCTACTGGATTTTCAGAACAAATAGTCGAATCTTCGTATTAAACAGGCAAATCTGATTCAAATCAAAAACATGTGATTCGGGTACAGCTCTACACAACAGTTGTAAATGACATTACATTTGATTATGCTATAAAACCGCAGAAAAAATGATCTTGTACTTAAAACTGCAAACAACAATATAATGAAACTGTCAGATAGATGTCTTTGTTCATAAGGAAGTGGTGAACTAGACCACAGCTTCCCTTTTCACCTGTGGCACGGCTGACACCACAAAGAGGGGCGTGGAGGGCTGGGTTTCTGCTTGAATACAACTTTCCATGAGCACATCACAAAGAAGCTAACCTATATTCTGAATCCTGTTCGTTGACAGAATGCTGATGAACCAGACAAACCAAACAGAGGATGACCTCTTCTCCTGCTACAGCCCGTCGGTCGAAGGCTACCGCTACTTTGCTGTGCTGTGGGGATGTGCTGTGACCGTCATTGGTACGCTGGGAAACCTGATGACCATTCTGGCCTTCGCCTTTGACCCACACGTGAGGACTCGCTTCAATGTGCTCATCGTCAACCTGGCTGTAGCGGATCTCCTGTACTGCACCATACTGCAGCCCATTTCAGTTGACTCCTATCTATACCTCAGATGGCGCAGTGGTCATCTCTGGTGCAGCATCTTTGGCCTGCTGCTCTTCCTCTCCAACTCTGTCTCCATTATCACCCTCTGCCTGGTAGCAGTGAGCCGATACCTCCTGGTCGCAAAAAGGGCTGTGTTTGACCGTGTCTTCTCTGACCGTGGGCTTGTTTTACTCCTGATCTCAGCGTGGGCGCTGGGCCTGGTCAGCTTTGGCCCACTCTGGCCCGTTTACGTGTTTGTGCCAAATGTGTGCACGTGCAGCTTCCATCGCACCGAGGGTCGTCCCTACACCACCATCCTGCTCTTCCTCTACTTTTTTTTTGGTCTGGGCTGTGTTGGTGTTTTCTACCTCCTCATTTACAAACGTGTCCGGATTGCCTCGAAAGCTCTGCTCCGCTACAGGTTCAGCCGCCGCTCCTCCAGAAAGAAACCAGCTTCTTCAACACAAGGGACTGACGACAGTGGCGTGGAGAGCGGCGTGACAAATACTTGTAGCTGTGAGATCAGCAGCCCGGCGGATCTAACCCAAAATACAGATGAGATCACCTGTGAAAAATCCTCCAAATCTGCCCCAAATTCATCAGCAACCAGGTCTCCCCCTGATACTGTCCCAGCATCGTCTTTATCCACACCTGCTCCCACCACCTCCTCCCAGTCAGCAACTTCAGGAGATGATGACGAATTCAAGCGTGTGACACGCATGTGCTTCACTGTTTTTCTGTGCTTCGTGCTCTGCTTCGTCCCCTTCATGATGCTCAACATATTTGACAAAAATAACCGCGCCCCACGGGTACTGCACATGTTCTCTGCAAACCTCACCTGGCTCAACAGCTGTATCAACCCCGTGCTCTATGCCGTGATGAACCGACAGTTTCGACAGGCCTACCATGTGCTGCTCACCAGGGCTGCTGCACCATTCGCCTGCCTCTGGACCTCGTGCTCAACTCTGAGATCCTAAACTCCTGGAGCTTAAACTTGCTCGATGTTGACATTATTCTCGTGAAACAACATAAGACAGACATGCAACTTACATCCAGCCACTATCAACTAGGGATGCGCATATCTGATACTCAGTATCGGTCTGATACTGGCCAAAATCACTGGATCGGATATCGGAGAAAAAAAAAGTCTAATCTGATCCGATCCATTTCCGTCTCATACGCTCGTCTATGTCGGCGTTGCCTGGTCATTTTGCCGGGGCTGGAGCCCCGAATGTTTTGAGTATAACCCCGACAGAAAGCGTAATGTGTGCGAATGGGCTGTCAACATAAATGCTGGTCACTAAACCAACTGTGAGTGCAGGAAGAGCCCTTTGTCTTCTTCATGATTGTAGCTGCTGTTTAATTTTATTTTAGAAACTTCATGTTGCATAACATTACGTTACAGCAGCGCTCCAAAACAAACTAAAACAGTATTTTACTAGCAATTAACATATATTAACATACAGTGATGGAAGAAAACTCAGATCTGTACTTAAGTAAAAGTAGTAATACTACAGTGTAAAATAGTAGCTACAAGTAAAAGTCCTGCATTCAAAATGTTAGGCTACTCAAGTAAAAGTACATAAGTATTAGCATCAACATAAAGTACCAAAAGTAAAAGTGCTCATCATGCAGAATAATATATATTATATTATTGTATTCTAATGATGATGTACTAATGTGTTTATCACTTTAATGTTGCTGCTGGTAAATGTTGAGCTAATTTTAATGACTTTATATACAGCTGGCTGGTTTAATCTTTAATAATACATCATCATTTATTGGCTCATTATATTTTGCATTAATAACCTGAATCTGCAGAGTAACTAAAGTTACTTAATTTATTAAACTTAGTTGTTTAAAAGAGGGAAAAAGACGGTATCGGATTGGTATGGTTGCGTTATCAGTATCGAGTCTTCTCTACTATCAACTTTGAAGTTGCTTTTCTGTGTTATATTTATGTTGCATTACCAACACTCCAGGCTTCACAACTTCCATGTTTTACTCTGTTATTGTTTGCTTTTACAGTATATTATGTATGTACAAGATTACATTATGTGTTTATGTTATGTATGGAATAAAGTCTATTTTGTAATACGTAATCCACAGTTGCGTTCAGAATGTTAAAATCAGCCAATATGTCGTCACCACTAGTGGTTGTCTAGGTGTGTTACATCACATGAAACTGCCAATGTTACAGAATCAGCACGGGACATTTCAACATGCATTATTTCAGTAAGTCAGAAAGTTTACGACTTTGTCTCAACTCTGCATTTCCTCTTACATACTGACAGTGTATGACTCAGGATAAAAAGTGTTCAGGGTGATCTGGCCTTTAGTTTGACATGTGGGTGGAGTGTGCTTGTGTACGCATGTTTGATTTATTGAGGATACCAACTTGAGCAAACAACATTCATGTCCACACTAACCAGCTGTTACAAGGTGTGATTTCTCTTACAAGAAGACTAACACAAGAGACACTGTAATGCGTGTTACACCCATAGAAACCAAAGTTGGTTGGATGAAAAATAGAAGCACAACACTTCTATTTTGGACCTTCTACCCAAGCCATTGCCTAGCAGTACAGCAAGGGCAAAACACAACACAGCACAACACCACCTCCTTAAAATCCTAAGACGGGCCAACTAAATTTATGGATAATAAATAGTGCTTTATGCTACCTGGTACATGTTGCCTCCACACTGTGTTGTGCGCTTAACCAGGCTGTGAGCACAGTTCATACCTCTGAGGATGAGTAGAGGGCTTTATATGCCCTATAACTAATAGGGCAACATATTTTAATTCTGGCCTGAAAGTGGCACCACGTTGTTTCCTAAATTAAAAGAGTTTATCCTGTGTGGCTATTTCATCTTAGAGTGCCCAGGCACCCAAGGGGTTTAACCTCTTCCACTCCTTGAGGCACTTTCGGCCTACTTCACTTATTACAGAGTCTGTAGCAGCTCCGTTTTAGAGCGAGAGTATATCATGCTAGCATGTAAATAACGAATATACGAATAACAAACTCAAAGTTAAGCTAAAGTTTGGCAAGGAAAAACTGGCATGGCGATTTTCAAAGGGGTCCCTTGACCTCTGACCTCAAGATATGTGAATGAAAATTGGTTCTATGGGTACCCACGAGTCTCCCCTTTACAGACATGCCCACTTTATGATAATCACATGCAGTGTTTTGGGCAAAAAACATGCAGTTGCAGAATAAATGCGTTATTTTTGCCTATTCTAAAAATAGTTTCTGCATACTGGGGTCCCTAAACAGTCTTGTAATTACACAAATTGGGTATGACTGTAAAGCTGAGACTCTTGTGGATCCAATGAGCCCAACTGTATTCATGTGTAATGCTGTTAGTCCCCATAGCAGCCATTTCATTGAAGTGAGAGCATTTTTTTAAAACTTGACCTCACTGTATAAAATGATGTTGTGACCTCTAGGATAATCGCAGCCTCATGAAACTTTACAACCACAAACTAGAGACCTAGAGCATTCAGAGGATGGATGGCTTTCCTCAGTAGACTGGCAATAAAAGGGGTTTCTGAGCAGTTTCCACAACAGAAGTGCTCGCCGAAAAATGCAGTTCTTGGAAAAATTCCCCAAATGTCAAAAGTTTTTGATACCTAATCACAGCATGGTTTTTCTACTGTGTTCCTCAAGGTCTTGGTGTCTGAATGTTGTATTTTAGAGGGATTATTGATCATTTTTATTAATTTTCAAATGGTTAAATAAGGTTAAATTTAGCACCAGGACTGTGTAGCAAATGGTATCAACCAAAACATTGCTGCAGCAACTTATGAGACATAAGTGAGCATGTAAATGGCCTTCATATACTTCTATCATAATGTTCTCAGCCCTTATACACTTTTACAATTTATTTTAATTGATCTATAATTTTTGATATATGACTAGAACAACTTTAACACAAAGTGCTGAGCTGCATCTCAAATTAATCTTCAGGTTCCCAGCTTTCAGATGATTTACACCACTAATATGTGACATGTGTGAACTTAACTGGTTGGGAAGTGGAAATAAAAATGTTGACTTTTATGTGGCATTTTTAGGAAACACATATTGACGAGAAACAAAACTTAGTTACCTTAAATGAGTTTAAGGTCTCTGGTGAAATCACTGTAGCCCAGGTTGTCTGTGTGAGTGTTTTGTATGAGCAAGTTTTAATGTTGTTAATTTATGTGTTGTCAGGTAATGACACTTTCACTATAACTGTCTTGCAGCTATCTTGGCCAGGTCTCCCTTGTAAAAGAGATCTTTGATCTCAATGGGACTAACCTGGTTAAATAAAGGACAATAAATAAATAATAAAAAACAGTTCTCAACACAGCATAAAGTTAAAAACAAATTAAATGTAGCTACAGACTTTCAGTCCTTTAAAACCAGTGTATGTCATGTGAAATTGAATAACACAATGACTTACTTAATGCTACTCTGGCAACGATAGGTAAAAACATTGACAGATGTATCTAACCTAGCTAGCTACAGATAACTTACCACATCAACAGCAAACCACAAGCTGACACATTAACAAGAATAGACTGCTTAAAGCCACATTTTGCAGAGCAACGTTGAAAGTAGTTTCTGGTGAACTGGCTAAAGTGATATACTCACTGACCTTTCAGATATTATTCTGTCTCCAGTAACTCCTGAGAGCAGACGTCCTGTTCTTTAGCCTGCTAGCTGTCCTCGTTTCATGGTCAGCTAACGGTTTTTTTTTCACTGAAAAACTTTAAAGATATTGCATACATTCATTGTTTTCATTGCTTTTTTGTTGTTTTGTTGACAGATATAGATCCATTTCTTTCATAAATACAAAGAAATTAGGCTTTTTTTTATTTTGGTAAATTTACACTTGTGAATGTGGAACTTCACGAGAATTACAATTAAATTAATAAGAAAAAATGTATTACTGTCTTTGTCACTGTAATCACAGCAACCAAATACAATATTTCTATAGTACATTGCAAAAATCTGAAAAAAAGTTAACAAGTATAAAATTTATTGACATCTTTCCACAATTCACATGTACATTTACAGGACCAGAATAAATGAGAGCAAGTTTCAGGATGTGATTCGCAGAAGGAACAATTTACATCTATATGTCACTCTTTAACTTATATAGAAATGTTTCACTGGATAGAATCTGTGGATCAAATCAAATGACACCTCTTTTACCTTATAAGTTAGAAGGAACTTTTGCGGTAAGGACCAAACTTTCTTCCAGTCAATATCACTAACAAAATTAATATATATAGATATATATCTATATATATCTATATATATCTATATATATATAGATATATATATACACATATATAGATATATATAGATATATATACATATGTATATATATATATACACA
>CAKAOH010039776.1:16692-59503 GCA_916701665.1 Sebastiscus tertius
ATGTATATATATACGTATATATGTATATATACATATATATGTATATTATTATATATATACATATATTAGTATTATTATATTATTTTTCACATACACATTTGATTAAGATTTGGTGCAGCAATCAAAGATTAACAAGTTACAGTGGAAGTAGACTAATGATGCTAAAAAAAAAACACTTCTCATAGTTGTTCATTTACAACATTTCAGTTATTAATGAACAGAACATACACACAATCATTTCCCTTTTATTGGTGATAACATTTCAGTTTGATTTAAATGAGCAGGTTAATATAAAAGCATATAACTTAAAGGGAGGAAGTGCCAGTTCAACAAGCTGCAGGTGGCAACAATATAGCAACCACAAAGGGACAACGATTAAAACAATAAATTATGTGCAGTCTGCGCAATGTACTCCATGATACCTCATATAAAGCTTTTCCCTACTGTTTAAATGGTGAGTTTTATATATTCCTTGGATGTGTCATCTTATGACAATTGGCCCCAAAATGAAAAGAAAAAAAAAAGTAAAAGTTTATGATGCATGATAGTTGAGGGGTCTAGTACAGGTGCCTGGGACACTAATATGAGCCAAGCTAATTCAATTATCTCTTTTTTTGTGTCTTTAGATAGTCTCATTGAATCATTATATATAGTGCAACACGATAAAAGGGAATTATAAAAGTTAAGTGCACACCAGCATTCACAATGCTGATTGTAAAAGTTATTCTTAATATTTACTATCATGATTAGCAGAGGGTCTGTCAAGTATTTCAGACTAGTCAAGCAAACTATTATGTTCAGTTGATTTGCTACGTATGCTACAGTCTTATGACATGGGTGTTGTAACGTAAAGTAGCTAAAAGTAAAGCTGACAGTGAATGATATAGTGGTTTGGTTACACATACAAAACAGAGGCTTATTGGAAAATGCTTCCACAGGATTGTGGAGGCAGGCAATTAAATCCTTGAAGACTGGAATCAGGTGGCAGCTCAGGCTCATCTTGCAAGATGCCAGAATCAATGAAGGAGTTGGGATTGTTGAGAAACATCAGCAAATCATCCTCTGTGTTAGAAAAGCCAGAAATCATGGGATCAGGGTGATGTGTGCCAGACTGCATGGGATCAGGGAGATGTGTGCCAGACTGCATGGGATCGGGGAGATGTGGGCCAGCCTGCATGAGATCAGGGTAATGTATTTCCAGAGGTGACTGCAGAGGAGGAGGACTCCCGTCTTGTTCTGAGAGCAGAGAAAGGGAAAAGAGAAAGATACTGTTTCTGCTGTTGTGGCTGTGTTGTTTACTTCTGCTACTGCTTTCACAAAAAAAATGTGATGTGCTGTACAACCCAAAAACTGAAAAAAAAAAAAGAAAGCACAGACATGCTGGAGGATTAGATTTTGCACAAGATTGTCATGAATTGCATGCAGTGTTAAAGTTTGCAAACACTATTCGATACACTCGGTTAGGAAGGAAGTTCAGCATGAATTCTTACCCATTAAATATAAGCCAACAGCAAACAGCTGGTTATCTTAGCTCAAAGACTGGAAATGGGGAAACAGCTATCCTGGCTCTGTTACCAGCACCTCTAAAGTTCACTCATTAATACAATAACAACTATATCTTGGTTCTGAGCAGTTGCCAGGCAACCAGAAGAGACACCAGGAAGTTACTAGTCGCAATCCTAATAAATAGCCTGGCACAAAACAGTTAATTGTTTTTACACTGTAGGTTTTGTATGGATTTAATTAAACAAATATAACCTGATAATTTGTAAGTTTTAGAGGTGCTGGTGGATTTTGAAAAAAGTGTATTCCACCAATGTCCTTAACTTCATCATCATCATCATCATCATCTCCACACCTGTTAGATTTCATGTTCAGTAGAGCAGACTACTGTACATGTGCATGCAGTAGAAGCCGCCCAGAGCCCCGCGGGATAAAAGTTCAACAATTTCATAGATGTTACCTGACATCTATCTAGACAGCATCTTCCCCACTATTTTCCTACATTGCAAAATCAAAATAGAGAGGGCAACACAGAGCTAACGAACGGAGAACGAAGGGAGAGTGATTGGTTGGAGGAGGATTTCAGCTGGATGGGACAGCAAGGAGAGCCATGACTCACCAGCTGCCTCTCCACACAGGCCATTCATTGGCTCCAGGCCTTCACCCTGTGCCATGTCAGAGGACATGGGTGACATAGCTTCCAGTTTGTTCCTACATGACCAATGACAAACAGTCATTACAACCAGTTGCTCATGACATAATAACGGGCGTGGGTGCACTACTTCTTAGCTGGAAGCAAGTGCATTTTTAGTTTGTAGTTGTTGTTTCTGTATAAAGAGCACACTTAGAATATAAAAGACAATTTAGTATTAATACAAACAAGCAAGATACTGTAAACCTGCCTGGAGAAAAAAAATAATATACTTACTCCTTTGACACGAACATCAGCTTGGTTTTGATGTACTTTATGTAAGGACTGTCATCTGAAAGAGAAAGAGTTTAGATATGAATGTGTCATATTCCTCCCCCCAACACTATCAATACAGTGTAATTGTACCCATGACTCCTGCAAGGCAAAACACCATTCAGATAGAATTAACCAAAACCCCAAATGGAGTGCGAGGTGTGTTTTTTGGCAAATCTGTTTTCCAAAAATTAGGGCTGTCAAAGTTATTGTGATAATAACGAGCTAACGCCACTAATTTCTTTAACGCATTAATGCAATCGATCTTTCGGAGGTTGTTGGGCTCAGCTAGAGTGAAGATACTGGTATCATATGAAACTAGAAAACCTAAGGAATCTATTGGTACCAACCATGTTATACTAGCTTGTTGCGAAGGAGGTCAAATAACGCTTCAAACTTCAAACAGGAAAAACTGTCATGGCCATTTTTAAAAGGGTCCCTTGACCTCTGACCTCAAGATATGTGAATGTAAATGGGTTCTCTGGGTACCCATGAGTCTCCCCTTTACAGACATGCCCACTTTATGATAATCACATGCAGTTTGGGGCAAGTCATAGTCAAGTCAGCACACTGACACACTAACAGCTGTTGTTGCCTGTTGGGCTGCAGTTTGCCATGTTATGATTTGAGCATATTGTTTTATGCTAAATGCAGTACCTGTGAGGGTTTCTGGACAATATTTGTCATTGTTTTGTGTTGCTAAATGATATCCAATAATAAATATATACATACATTAGCATAAAGCGAGCATATTTGCCCACCCCCATGTTAATAAGAGTATTAAATACTTGACAAACCTCCCGTTAAGGTACATTTTGGACAGATAAAAAATGTGTGATTAATTTGCAATTAATCACGATTAACTATGGACAATCATGCGATTAATCATGATTAAATATTTGAATTGATTGACAGCCCTACCAAAAAATATTTAAGTGGCAGCAAGTTATCAGCAAAAACATTTGACGCCCTTACTTCCACTCTTGTCAGCGTAGTATTTTCCAAAAGCTTCTTCCTTAGGGATGTTGGGATACAGGTAGAGCAGAGGATTTTCTGGGATATTTTCAGCTTCAAGGATCTGGAAATTCCTGATGATTTCATGGAAGGGGATCTGGCAGAGGTCGACTTTGGTGAAGGGCGTGACTGTCTTTACGTCAGGCTTGCCTACAATAGACAGAGGATGATCATATTGGATGTTTGTATTTGTCTACCATGTTAACAATTTCAAAATATTTTTTAGAATCATTATGACATAAAAATATCTCACCAGTTATGGAGATTTCCACCCAGGAGAAGGTGATTCCTCCAATGATACTGTCACTGAAGCGCAACAAGAACGTGCCTCTCTGTTTCTTCGTCAAGAGGGACTTCTCCTTGGCTTTGCTCACAAAGCCCATGATGAGGCTACAGAACAGATAAAAAGTCTTATATAAAACAAGAAACATCTCCCATTTGCAAGAAATTAAAGGCATGAGCTAAACTGCTGTGTATTAAACCCAGATTAGACTCAAACATACCCATCCCTCCACAGGTCTTCGAGATATGTTTTCACCATCACCAAGATGCCATCAAACCACACCCAGAAAGTGTCAGGAGCATTTTCCTGTAACAAAAGTTCAACAACTCACACCTACAGTATATTCATGAACAATAAACAGGGGCTCTGTGAGGCTGTAATGCTCATTGTAAAAGGAAACCAAATTGTACGATGGATAAAAGTTGAGGCGCACAGCTTGTTTTTGATCCTAATCAGTCACAATGAAACAAATGTTAAAATGGTAGTGGTTGATATGGAAGTAGCTGTCAGTTAACATGGTCACAATGTCAACATGCTGATGTTTAGCAGGTAATGTTAATTATGTTCAAAACCTTAGTTTACCATGTTTGGTAGCTGACAACACAAAATGAATGATGGTAATGTTATTAGTTTTACAGATATTTGGTCATAAACCAAAATATTGAAAAGACTGACATTTTGACCTGACGGTGGCGCGACGGGAAAAAAATCAGGGGATCACTAACGTAGCGAAAATTCGTAGTAGAGTGCTGCAGGAATGAGTCCTAAAACCTGGAAATGACTGAGCATTTTAGCACTTCCGGTTCCCTTGTCTGGAAGTTAATGGGTTTTTAGTTAGACGCCTGAAATCAGGTCTGTGGTTAACACAAGCTTAAGAGATTTTAACATTTTGTTCTACGATATAAAATACGTCAGTAAATATCCCACTCGTTAATTTTCAAGCTTTTACGTGTCTTAAAAATAAAGAAGGCCGTTGCTAATAAGTGGCTAAATGAGACTACTAAACGCCATCACGCCAACTCGTCCGCCTTTACAGCCTCGTTGTTTATACCCACGTTCATGGGACCGTGGTGTAGTTCGTTTATAACCTTATGTTAGCTTTTTACTTCTGGCGATTGCATTCACTTCAAAAATCATAAAAGTGGTGTTCATTTGTGAAGATTATCTTGCTGAACAAAACGTGTAAATATCATAAACGTTTGTTTGTCACAGAGCTTATTTTCTGCAATAATCTAAAATCCAATGGATAAAAAAATCACATTGGCTTTTTGTCGAGGGAACCCAGGGCGATTTTAACTTCCGGGTTGGCCTACAAAAATACGTCATCCCTGCAGCTCTCTATGGAAATCCATCCAATAGTTGTCAACATTTCACTCAAGTGATGCCAGAGGGAAAATTCAGGGAATCACCAAAATTGAGATATTTTGAGTCGAGTGGTTAGGATTAAGGTTAATCCCTCAAACCAGTATTCTGTATTCTTACCTTGCTAAACTTGGACCAAGCTACTTGGCAGTTGTCATAGTTCTGCTGCCTTCCTGCGGGGATGGAAAATAAATGATGCATTATGCAACTCTCACTCACTGATATAATCTATAAAAAAGGATGCTGAATTATAGCGTGAAATCCTTTGTATCATAATCTGACAAATCAATATTAAATGTGCACAAATCCTGCTGGGTGTCAACAGTTGTCGTAAATCTGTTGAAGTTGTGAGAGTGAAATTACGCTTTTCAGTTTGACACTAATGTGTCTTATTTAGTGTTTGCTTTGAAAAACTGAATAAAGAGATTTTTAAGTTTTGGGCATCCTTTGTTAGATCAGGGGAGAAGATAAAGGTAAAAGAGTACCAATTTACCATCTTCCCCACTGTTTAGTTAGGCATAATATGTATGGTCAACTCTATTCTTATGAGAAACTGGACAAATAAAATAGGAAAACACCCCCCAACTGATGCAGGGATTATTTTGGTTATTCAGTGAAAGAATACATATCCATGCAAATGGCATTAAAAAAGGCCAAAACTGCAATACAGTTCAAAGTTTGCACACCATGTTTCTAGAGCTTAGAAGTGTTGCTGAGTTGCTTCAGTTATTTTATCTTTAAATGTAAAGTCAATCAGTCTTAAACATGGGGTTTAGTAACTTGTGTCAAAATCGGACCAAGGTGGATGAATGAATTCAACCCTATTTATAGACAGAACAACCACACAAATAAGCAAAGACAAGCAACTGAAGCTGAAGGTAGAAGCAGTATTTACCAAAGAGTCTGTGTGCGATCATTTCCAGCTGAGCCTCATTCAGACCCCGTTTAGTGGCAGAGAGAAACTGCCAGCTCAACATCTCTCCAAACTGCGGCCAAGTGGATGCAGGAGAGTTGGCAAGGAACGCGACGTCCTGGAGAAACAGACAAATATATACACAATTCAACCTTCTAATAGTACAGCCAAACTGATACATGGTGTGTGTTAGTCTCTCGGGGATCTCTCACCTTGGTGTCCAGACTGAGCAGGTTGAACCAGAGGACAGACGCCCAGGCGCTCTGCTGCTGGCTGGAGTTGGAGATGATGATCACCGGGATGGAGGAGGCCTAGGTTGGGTGCCAGTAAAAAAAAATACTTTTATTTAGGTCCATAGTCATGGCAATAAAAAAAAAATATATAATGTAATTTTCATATAGAGCACATGCAGATTCATTTTTTTAATTTTTATAACAATAAAGGATGCAGAAGAAACTCCACCTGCAACTCAACTGACACGCCTTTCAGCTCAAATACAGTGTCGAAGCAGATGATGTGCAGCTCCTCTGTAACACTGAGAGAAATCTGTCAACAGCAAAACACACATCATTATTTGATTGCTCACATTTTCTTGAATTATGACTTACTAAGTAAAACTGTAAACAAAGATGGTATCTTCAGGATAGGACACCACCTACTGGACAGACAGCGGAGCTCTTTCTCGAACAGACTGATTCAGCTTTGCTGTCACGAGGACCAAAACAGGAAATCTTTCCTGCCCAAAGCAATAACTCCCTTCAACACCTCACCTCACCTCACCTCACCTCACCTCACCTCACCTCACCTCACCTCACCTCACCTCACCTCACCTCTGTCTAACAGAGAACTCTCAACTTTATAGTTTCTGTCTCAACCAGACTCCATTCTGTTTTAGTCCTGTAATAATCTTGCACATGTGGAATTTGTACATTGGTTTACTACCACTATTTTAAAACAAAATTGTAATTTGCATACTTTGCTAATGTATATGGTATGTTATTTTTATTCTATGTTTATATTTTACATCTTCTAATATATTCTATATATTGTGTATACTATAGATATTATCTCTAGTGTTGATATGTACGGTATTTTTACTGTGTATTTACTGTTCCTGTGCATTGCCTGGATAACCTGCTGCTGTAAAACAAGAATTTCACAATTTGGGATCAATAAAGTACATCCATCCATCCATCCATCCATCCATCCATCGCCAAAGTCAACTCACATCACTGACTCCTTTGCCGCCACCTCCAGACTTCTGCTCCTTCAGAGTCTGCAGACAAATAAGAGTATGCAAAATTAGTCAAACAACAATATTAATTAATTAAAGACTTAATATTATTTAAAACTGTCGTCTTTTAATCACTCCAGTTTAGCTGATGGAGTCTGTTTTATGTGTCTACTTGACAACATCGACAGTTAAGTATGTGAGAGGATTTATCCTTCAGATGTTGGAAATTATTAAAGGCTTTATATCTAATTGTTGATAAGAGTTTCCTCAGATGTCATTTAATATTTCTTCTCTTTTCAAATCCTTATCACTTACAAGATGTCTGAAGTCTGCCACCATGCCTCCACTCTGGCTCTCTGCCATGTTCAAGGCCTTGCTGTTGGTCCCCAGAACATTAAAACGCCGATATCTACAAACATACCAGTATTAGTAAAAAAAAAAATTCACATCAGATGGAAAAGTTTAATACAGTTCTTCTAGAATTACCACTTGATATGGAAGCTAAAGTTATATAAAACAAATACTCACCCTTTGATCTGAGGAGCCTCCCTAATTTCAAGGGGGAGAAAAACAGAGCAGTGACCACAGGGGGGCAACAAAACATCATCGTCTATTGTTTGAAGTTAAGAACTAAAGGCTGCGTGTTTGCTGTGTGAAGTGAAAGTAACTCAAACTAAAGGCGTAATCTCACCTGTCCATGGATACATTCACTTTCATGGAGTGGTTCAGCTCAGGAAACTTAACAAGAATCCTAAAAATATTAAATCAGGTGTAAGATTTTAGAAGTATTAAAAGGCAGAAGGAGTAGGATTTGTCAGTTGTGGTTAGATTGAAAGTTGGCCTCTCCCCCCTCCGGCTCAACGACACCAGAAGCACACATGCTTGACAAGTGAAAGCCAACCCCAGATTCACTCTCATTTTGGAACGCGCTTTGTCCACTTGGCGTTTCGCCTCGCTATATTTGCATTTTTTATGTGACACATAAACATGTACTAAAAGTAAATGCAAATAAATGCATAGCATCCAGCCACTGACTGCCTGGAGTGGCACACTGACCTGGTCTTGACAGAGAACTGGACGTTTGTGCGGAGCACCAGCGGTCCTTTCCCCTGAGGCATGGATGGCTGAGTCTCAACCACTAAGGAACTTCAAGAGACAATAAAACAATAATGTCAGGGAAATTTCACATGGAAATCATAAGATAGCAAGAGAGTGCAAGAAAGTGTGTGCTGAAAGAGAGACCTCTTGAGTAAGTCTTTTAGAAGAGTATCTGCTCTCCTCTGCATCGCGGGCCTTTGGGCCTTCACAGGATCGTTTGCATAGGTCACTTTTCCTGCCAGCTCCTCCAGCTTCCCAAGAAACTCACGCACCTGGAATAGACACACTGCCACACAGGTGAACCTACAAAACAAGAGGAAAATAGCAAAAGTGATGATGAAGTCTTAGAAAATGAAATGAAGAAGATAAAAACACCAACATAAGAAGACCTTGAATGTGATAATAGTGGTGGTGGGATTAGGGAAGTCTCAAATTCCACCTATAAAACAGCAGCGTTTTCTCCAGCTTATCACTTCATTTACAGAATTATTATTGATATAACTCTTACAGTGAACACCAAAGATTAAAACAAATGTGAAGCAGATGGAGATGAATATACCATTTCTCCAGCTGATCCAGACAAACATTGTCTGGAGCGCCAATGCAGGATTTCTGCTGCCTCCTCTGCCACTCCACCAGCTCTTTCTTCACCAATATGTCGATCAGCTCACCAATCCTGTCCAGGATCTTATTTAGGTCTGACAGTGTGCTCTAAGAAGATGATTGTATGAGACAAAAAAAATTAGAAAAAGATTTGGACTGAAGAGATGGAGGTGTTAGTAAGAATATTAATAACTCCATACCTTTCTACATTCATTCAGTCTGTTGATAAGTAACTGAAAAACCTTCACTTGTTCCTTCTGCTTCGCCTCATCTACAGCAGCTGCATAATATTTTCCACAGTGGGATTTCCATGTAAGACAGGCCAAAACAAAACAAAACAAGAACATGTAGCTGTGATTCAGGCATCTTTATTACTCATCCTCAGAGAACATTGTCACAACATGCAAATATAACCACAACATTTTAATCTGCTTACCTTCCATCTTGTGGGTTTGGTATTTAAAATCAAACTCGTCTTGCTGCTCCTCCAGACATAACAATGTATGTTCCATGCACTATATCCCAAAAATCCAGAGAAAAAACAATAATGCACAAAGTGTAATATCTTTCAACTACAAAGCACAACATAAAGACATAAAGCAACATAATCTGTACCTGCACTTCATTCCTGAGGCCAGCCATTTTACGTTCAAGGTCCTGCTGGCTGCTCGTCTCCATGGCTTCCTGCTCTACATGCAAACACTGGACCTGAGACAAAGGGAGTAGGAGTAGGAGGAGCAGGTATAGAGATTAAGAGTCTTCCACATGTGATACTGGGTGATACTGTTGCAGCAAACAATATCAGAGCTTGATGGAAAATCTTTGCTTTTTAGCCCACACACTGTCCTGTAGTTTCTTTTCAGTACATGTGGCGCTTTCTAAATAGCTGCGAATAAATTTTCCAGAACAACCTAAAACAGACAAAATGTATGACGGAAATTCACACTGGACACGAAGAACATAATAAACTTGCTTTTAAATATTCAAAAGTTATGAATTAAAGCAGAAGTGGAGCAAATATGATTTTAAAAAGTTATTTTTATAAAACGGTCACTATATATTGACAGTAGTGCATGAGAAAGGTAATCTGAAAAAAAAATTGTGCCTCTGTGTGCTCCGCTGCTCCTAATGGCATCTCTAAGATTTCACAGACTGGAGGAAAACAACCAATCACAGCCGAGCTGGAGCCTGCCGTCTCTGAGCTGCTGTCAATCTCTCACGAACTCCGATCAAACGGTGAGAAAGTTTGTGACCCGGCAGCAATGTTGACATCTGCTGAGGAAATACCAAGCACCACCCACCAGCCGGAGCAAACATTCTCATTTTACAGCTAAACAGTACACTACAAGATGTTTCTAAAAAAATTTGAGGCGAGAAATAGGCATTACAGTAACAGAATATTGATTCATAGCCAATAGGAACGCTCTCAGAACACTTGAATTACAATATGCTGAAAGGTTATTATGGATTTTTTACCCAATGATGCCAAAAACATTCTGCCTACTGCTGGCTTAAGTTACAGGACTGCAGACACACGCACATCCCCATTTGGTGGATGACCATTGATAAATTATCTTTTTTTAAAAATACCAGGTGACAACTGCCATTTTCTAGACTAGAGCAATGTGTGTAATTGTTTTCATGTGCATGCTGTTTTCATACAGGCAGCAGGGTGTGTCCCATCTGTTGCATGAGTCAATAAGTTGAAATGTTGTCCTCACCTGTTGAGCCAGATCAGCATTGTCAAGGATTTCCTTCTCTTTTCCCAAGAACCATAGGATTGTGTTTGCAAAGACACACGGTTCATCCAGGTACCTCTGTCAGGGGAGAGAGGTCAGACGGATATCAGGGATGCACCGATACCAATACTGGATCAGATATTGGGCCGATACTGACTCAAACAGCTGGATCAGGTATCGGTGACGGTGGGGACGATATCAATTCTATGTTTATTTACTATCTACATTATATACCAAAATTTGAATTCCTGTTTACATTTTGACCAATTTGTTGCTGCATTAAAAAGGTTTACACTTGAATTGTAATTTATAATTTTGAAGGTTTTAATAACCAAGCTGCTGGTGTACGATTTATTATTTGAACAATTACAATTAGTAAATGTATATATGTATTTATTTGTTACATCTTGTTTTACAAAGTTAGGAAAGCAATGTTTAAGTCCAGCCTGATGTTGCCTTACACATAAAAGAATGATCCCAGTCACTTCCACACAGTGAGGCATACAGCTTATTAATTAAACACTGGTATTCGATCGGTACTCGATATCAGCCGATATGCAAAACCCAGGTATTGCTATCGGGACTGAAAAAGTCGGATCGGTGCATCCCTAATGGATATCTGAGTCATATCAACAGTTTTCCAGTTTAAAAAAAATGTGTCACCCAATGATGCTTTCACACCCAGACCAACCTGAAAGTTCTGCTTATAGCGTCTAATATTGTGCTGGAGGAGGAATGCCTCCTCCTGCACAAAGCGGCTGTGTTGGATATCCAGATTCTCCAGCAGGACCTGGAACAGCACCCTAGCTAAGTCGTGGTCCCTTGCTGCTCGTTGCCTGAAGAACAAAAACACAAGATACAAAATAGCAGAGTATTTTACAAGCAGGGTCATTAAAATCCTTGAATGATAATATAATGTGGGTTTAGGGGGGGTCAAATGAGATGAGAGTGCAGCCTTTACCATTCCTGCTTCTCTATCCAGGCTGACAGGTAGTGCCTCACATCCATAGGCAGAGCATCCCTGTCATAGAGCTCATGTAGCTGCTGTGTGTATGCAGCAGGTAGCTGCCTCAGTCTGTCCCATTGAGCCATCCTAAGGTTTGATCAGGGAAAAACATGCACACAAACAACAAAGATAAGATAAGATAAGATGAACCTTTATTAATCCCCAGAGGGATATTCAGGTGTTAGAGCAGCAAACATCAGCAAACAAAGTGAAACACAGGAGAGGTAAAGGTATACAAAAATTATAAAAACAATAATAGAGATATAAAAGATACAGAGTGAATGGGTGAACATAGTGTGTGCAGTCTGTCAATAAATAAATGTAGTATGTGCAATAAATATATGTAGCACATTTAATGCATGTGGTGGTTGTGTAGCTATATAGTATGAGTGTCACCAAAAGACCAGCGCCATTACATGTAAATATGACGGATTCATACAGTCATGTCTGTAGTCAACAGCTGAAGGAGCACAGTGAAAAACTCTTAAGATAAGAAATGAGCTGTGAGCTGTGACTGTAAAGAACATGCAGTTTAATATGACTGCAAACTGTGTTATTATCTTTTTAACAAGACATTGGAAGTTGAAGTTAACATTACTTTAATTTGTATGTTAGCTTGTCTTGGCTACACAAACAGCTGCTGCAGGATAAAAAGATGCAATGAAATTATGAAGTTGTGGGTGGAACAACATTTCTATTTTTAGATGTAGTTAGTGCAGGAAAAAAAGAGGACAAGCTCAGTGTGGAGGCTCTGTATTGGGATGTGTTGCTTTTTCTTGCATTGCTTAAATATTTTTAAAATATAGATTGTTTTATAATGTTTTTCCACTACTATATTTCACCGCTGCTCTCCTCTAATGTGAGAATCTGGGCTTTCTGTGCAGGCAGACTGGATTGTGAAATCATACAATATAGACCAATGTCTGTAATCAACAGTTTTAACAAGCCATTAGAAGTTGACACCGTGTAACGTTACTTTAATTGTATGTTAGCTTGTCTTGGATAGACTGTCAGTCAACAACGCACCAAGGAGTGAGAAGAAGTATAAACTTATTCAATCCCATCCCTTCTCCATAAGTCAATTATTAATATTTAACCAGATTCCTTATTGAGTCATACATATACTCTAATAAAATTTTCCTAAATCATTATTTATAATTATTCTAACTATAATTATTACCTTTAATCTGTGTCATACAGAAATATAAATTAATTACTGATATAATTATCCTTATCAAAATATAAATTTGTAGTCAAACCAGAATACCAATTCATTACTTATAATATAACTTAATCACAATACCAATTAATTACTTACATATTTATCTTAATCATAACAAACAAACAACTGAACAAGACTGGAATAGAATTGTATATTTAGCCTACTTTGTAGCCTAATATGTTACCATTTCAGTCCTTTAAATTGTTATAGTACTACTACTAATAATAATTATAATAATATTAATAATAATAATAATAATAATAATAATAATAATAATATGCCCTCATTGGGTTGTGAAAGAAATACTAATGCCTGTATTTAAGTATAGCCACATTTGGCACATTTCACACTAAGGTTAATTTGCATTATTCCTCCACTTCATCAACACAAAGCTTATTTTACTCCACATTGGGCTTTTTGTGCAGGCTGACTGGATTGTGAAATCATACAATATAGACCAATGTCTAATTGTGACACTACAAACATTACAGAATAAGTTAATATGTTCTTTAGTGAAACAGGTGCAGCCACAAAACTATCCAATTAATCTCTGCCTGAGGGTAAAAGACAAACTGCAGGATTAACAGTACATTGAGGACTCGTTTGTTATGTTGTCGGGTTGTTTTTCTTCCCCTTTTCTCCAACATCACTTAAGTCATGGAGGGACAAACTCCTTTTCATTGCTCAAGATTTTTAAATATCTACTCATAATAATAAGCTTATTTCACTCCACATTGGGCTTTCTGTGCAGGCAGACTGGATTGTGAAATCATACAATATAGACCAATGTCTGTAATCAACAGTTGAAGAAGCAAAGTGCAAAACTCTTAGACAATAAATGAGCTGTGAGCTGTGAATGTAACACAACATGCAGTTTAATATGACTGCAAACTGTGTTATTATCTTGTTAACAAGCCATTGGAAGTTGACACCAAGTAAGTATGTTGTAATTGTATGTTAGCTTGTCTTTGGATAGACCGTCAGTCAGTAACAACACATTTACTCACCTTACTTTATGTTGTTAGTCAGAGTCCTCTTATAAATGTCAGTTATTAACGTTAACTAGCTGCAAATGGTAACTTAGCAACAAGCTAACGTTAGCTCCAGCTTAGCTCTCGTTTCTCCCTAGCTGTAGCTGTTGTCGGACGTTGGTAAAACAAAACAATACCCAAGCAGGCAGGCGTGTTAACATTTCCTAAAGTATTTTTTACTCATCTTTCTGTTTTCATTGGATATCTTCTTATCCCGCCCCAAGTGATTGTTTTCAAGCTAACCACAAGCAAGCTAACTTGTTTTCAGGCGCCATTTTGGCTCTGATACAACAGCCATTAAGGCAGCTTAAGAGCCGAAATGTCTGATCACGTCACGCACAGTTTCCTGGTGAGAGCAGAAGCTAACAGGTCATTGGTCAAGAGCGACAGAGAGCAGCACGCGCTGGTTGGTAGACATGCACGTCAGTCTGACGCGAGGGGGCGTGGTCAACACATCCATGGGCGTGATGAGACGAATCGAAACTTACGGCCGCGTCTGATAGATTTCCCGAGAAATGAGGTTGTGAAAGTGATGACGCGGAGCATGTGACGCACTCAGTGACGTAGAACTGAATGCTGGGGCCAGAGGCAGTCTCTCAAAATTAAAATTTAAAAATTAAAAATTTAAAATTAAAAACACTACACATTAATCATACTGTCAAGATAATCACTTGTGAACTGTTTATGTATTTAATATAATATATATATATATATATAATTTATTTAATAAAACAATAATAGCTTACTCAAAAATATATGATGTGCTTGTCCACAGTAAGCAAAATTAGGATGTCTGCTTTCTATTCATGATGCTCAAGGCATGACATAACTGGGGGTTCAAGCGCCAGTTCAATTCCCCGCATGGACCAAGTACTGAGTGTGAACTGGTTGCTGGAGAGATGCTAGTTTGCCTCTTGGGCACCGCCGAGGTGCCACTGAGCAAGGCACCAAACCCCCAACTGCTAGAGGCACCTGTCAGGGGCAGCCCCCTCGCTCTGACATCTCTCTCATTAACGCATGTATATACGTCCTGTTTGTGCGTGTGTGTGTGTGTCCTGTATATAACAGAGTGAAAAAATTTAATATCCCCTCAGGGATTAATAAAGTGCCTTTCTTCTTCTTCTAAAGTTAAGTTCTTATTTCTTAGACCTTAATATTGAGAGAGGCTTTCTATACCACACAATGAAAAACGACTGAACAAGACTGGAATAGAATTGTATATTTAGCCTAATATGTTACCATTTCAGTCCTTTAAAGTGTTATAATAATAATAATAATAATAATAATAATAATAATAATAATAATAATAACAATAATAATAATAATAATATGCCCTCATTGGGTTGTGAAAAGAAATACTAATGCCTGGATTTAAGTATAGCCACATCTGGCACATTTGATATTAAGGTTAATTTTGCATTATTCCTCCACTTCTTCATCAACACAAAGCTCTCTTCACCTCCATCATCCTCGGGATCGGGCTCATTCACATAAACGGAGGAGTGAAAATAACTCTGGATTTGGCAATTAGTGCATTTAACAAGTTTTAGAACCTAAAATTGATTTAAATAGGGCTACTCAAAGCAGCAGTGGGTAGAATTGGAGCAAATATGATTAAAAATATATATATTTATAAAACGGTCACTATATCCTGATAGTAGTACATGAGAAAGGTAATCTGAAAAAATAATCATGTTCCTCTGTGTCCTCCGGTGCTCCTAATGGCATCTGCAAGATTACACAGACCGGAGGAAAACAACCAATCAGAGCCGAGCTGGAGCCTGCCGTCTCTGAGCAGCTGTCAATCACTCACAAACTCCGATCAAACGGTCAAACTAGGCAGCGCTGATCAAATATGAATCAATATTATGTTACTGTCATGTCTATTTCTCAACTCAAATGTTTTCAGAAACATCTTGTAGTGTACTGTTTAGCTGTAAAATGAGAACGTTTGAGCCATGTTGAGATCAGTTGAGGAAATACCAAGCACCGCCCACCAGCCGCAGCACAGCCAATAGGAACGCTCTCTCTCTCTCTGAAATGTCCTGTGATTGGCCAAAGTCTTCTGTCATATGCTAGATTTTTTAAAGCCTGAAAACAGAGCCATGAGGAGGTGCAGAAGTCTAGTTTCCTCTCAGAACACTTGAATTACAATATGCTGAAAGGTTATTATGGAATTTTTTGCCCAATGATGCCAAAAGCTTGTTGCCTACTGCTGCTTTAAGCCATGATACGATTTTATTATTGCTATATTAAACATTTTGCCATATGCTCAGTATTGCGATAAGATATATTGTGATTTATTACCTTTTTTTTAACTGCAAATTATGCAGTTAGTCAACATCTGTTTTATCTAATAGGATACAGTTTTCACTCTGTTCATCTCAGAGTTTTTATTCGCATATTTTGAGGTCAGAGGTCAAAGGGACCCTTTTGTAAATGGCCTTGCCAGTTTTTACTCTGTAAAATTTAGTGTAACTTTTGAGTGTTATTGAGAATTATTCATCATTTTAAAAGTGCAATAGGCTATTACATAATAGTAATACTCAGGTAAAGTGCAAGTACCAAGAAATTGTACCTCAGTAAATATACTTAATTATTTGCCACCACTGCTACCAAAATCGCAATTTTTAAAGATTTATGTACAAATATTAATATTTTGTTAAATTAATCAATTTGTGTCTTTACAGTGGATATCAGGTAACTTCTTATTTACACTTTCTTTCAAATAAACACTAAAATAATAACCCTGGTAGTGTATTTTTTCAACCCAGCTGGTACAAGTGGCCCTTTGTGGGTATTACTAATGTAAACATCATTTATGTTACTCATCCCTTCAGTTCCCAATCTCACCAGTAGATGTCACACTTGCCACACCATTACAGAAATGAGTTTGATTGATGATTAATTAAAAAGAAATAAAGATTTGCCATGCAGAAACTCTTCATCGAATACGGCCGTATAGAGGGTGGCCCGGCACAACCTAACACCAGTTACAGTTTTCAAGTTATTTTAATTCACATTCCCTTTATTCATTCAACTATGCAATAATATCCTCTGGAAAGTTGATCCTCCTTTGTGTTGATCTAAAGGCAGGTTAAGGATTATTGAATGTACAAAATACCACAATTCAACCACATGTAATTTGTAGACTGTAAACTCCTTGTCAGGTTGGTTTCTTAAACAATGCAGAGCATGTGACCTCAGAGTCCTAAATGGCAGCTACAAATTCCCATTGTTTTGTTGTTCATGCCTGTTCAACCAGCCTCCCGGAGGTCAGATCCTGCCACTGATACGTTCAAAATAAACATGGTTAACCTGAGCTGTGGACAGAAGGGAACAGGAGACGTTTAAAGATCAGGTTGTCTTCCCTCTAGACAAACAGACATGTCATCAAACATTATTAAATAGATGTTAAACTATCTCCTTTAATCAAATCAAATCCCTTATCATTACCAGGAAACAGGCTGCGTGTGTTCTGTACTGTACTGGACTTATCTGATTACACACCCAGTTTGTTCCTTATCTCTTTGCACTACATTTAGAGTGCAGATGTATCCGTTTGGTAAACATGTGTGCAGAGAGCAAAGTTCACAGGAAAGCACATCACAATTCAAACAGTTCAATACTCATTTCTATAGGAAGGCTTTTCCAACCGGCTTTTGAATGTCAGTCTTTTGTATGCTTGTGTGCTGATGTATATGCGTATGTATGTGCATATGTAATTGTATGAATATGCGTATGCTTGTTTCTTTATTTACCTATTCTATTGTTTTCATTTCATTATTTATGTTTCATTCTAATCTGCTGTCTATGTTGTGCATTTCCTTGGAAAGCACTTTGTGCTTTGGGCTTGAAAAGTGCTCTACAAATAAAATAATAATAATTATTATTATTATTTTCTGCAGTATGGATACACAGGTACCAGCTGTGCTTTCTGCTCTCTTGACATAGTTGATTTGTTTTTTTTAATATAAAAATCTAAAATTTTATGTCCTCAATGTTGTGTAAATTTTTCCCCATGGTATCGAATATCAATATTTTTCAAGGTATCGTTTCAAAGTTAGAAATTCCAGTATTGTGACAACACTATATAACATGATAACGAGCATGATAAAATCCATCCATCCACATGAGATTATCTTATCCGTGGTGCTGGTCCCTGCATGAATTGGACAAAAAGGACGGCATCTTGCCTGTCTTTAGACTGTGAGAGAAAAAACACATATATACAGAGAGAGAGAAAATTCAAGAGAGCGCTATCAGCCAGCTGGCTTCAAATAGGCCTCAGAAAGACGTTCTAATAGACCATTTCCCAGCAGACACTGTGTCATAGTAGTCAGAATAGTAACTGCTAAAAATGTCTTCCATGAAAAAAGCTTATTCAATCCCATAGTGAAATAAATTATCTTTAATTGTAACAGTCTAAAAGTCATAGAGTGAAACCTTTATCACTGTGGTTCACCTGTTTGCAATTTGTAGAACACGGTTGCCTGCCTCCACAGCTCTTATTATAAATATAAATGCTCCTAACTGATGTGTTGTAAGGAAAGAAGGTGTGTAGCACTGCATTCTTTCTTTCTTTCTTCTTCTTCTTCTTCTAAAGGTCAGTTTCTCTATTCACATTAAACTACTTTGCCACTCCTCACCTATTAGCCTCAACCTATAGTGTACTAAAGATTACTATACTCTCAAAAAAACAATTAAAAAACATATTTTCAGTGTAGTGCATGAGGCTAGAACTTATATATAACGCACCTGAAAAGTCTGCACACTGTGACTCAGCCCAAATATAGTTTAATGTGAACATGCACATCAAATAATATTTCCTTGTGCATACTTTTCAATTGCCTACAATACAAACAAAACTACCACACTGACAATCACTATTCACACGTATAGATTTAATAAACATTTTATTGACATTTAAAGAGAAAAGAAAGCATATAAAACAACAAAATTTAGTTCTCAGTTTATTGTCCCTGCAATTAACTCCAGAGGTGTGAATGTGATTGACCTGATGAGACGTTTCAATGGAAGGAAACAACAAGACTGATGAAGGAGAATGACCAGAAGTAAAGACACCGGATGTAGAGCAAAACGAAAGTCTTGAGGGACTGAAGGTTTAATTTCCTGAGACCAGTTCTTCAAAAGTTGCTGCTTAAAATGATATATTATTCAACTATTTTATTCATTATACACAAAAGGAGCTATTTTTCTACAAGCAAAACAGGTTCAAAGCTTACTCTATGATCTTACTTATTCTTTTTATATTTATATATTATTAAGTTTACAATTGATGTGTAATGAAGTTAACTTTTTACTCTAACTGAATTTTACATTTGGTTAGATTGTCTCAAAAGATAAACTAATTTACATAATTTACAGACCAGTTGAAAAATCACTGACTTCAATAGAGAATAATCATTGTGTCAAACTGTGTAAATGAAGTGTGTTTGTGCGGTCACACAAACACACAAAAAAGCTTTTTTCCCTTTCAAAATGCGGTTCTGATAAATCCACTGAGTAACAAACGTGTAATCTTGTTTTCCAAATAATCTAGATTATATAAAGTCTGGTAAACCAATATGTCAGTTAACAAACACTGATCCTGTGTCATTGCTTTTTAAAACTAATTATAAGAATATTTATTGCTAAAGCTTCCCAGGCTGGTTTATGATCCTTCACGTCTACTGGATGGTGATGACGCCCTCCTCCCAGCTGACCTGGTTCACCAGCACATCGTCTTCCTGCTTCATGGAGTTGAGCAGATACTTGACCCCGGCTTTCACGCCGGTCTTCACCCCCGCGCCCAGGGCATAGCCTGCCACCCCGGCAGTCCCCCCTGTGGCGACCATGAGAGCGTCCGTGCCGAGGTCAACCGCGCTGAGGATGGCTCTCTCCTTGGCTGTTTGGGAGCAGTTGACTGAGGCGTAATAGACAGCTGTGCCGAGGTTGTAGAGGGTGCTGACTGCAGGGATCCACTCCACCACGTTGTACACACGCTCCTCGCTCTTGTTGATGCAGCTCCTTGGGGTGCTTCGCCTCATCCGTTGACCTGAAGCTGCGGAGGTCAAAGCATCCTCCTCTGCGCTGCAATGACGGATCCAACATTCAGACGCTGTGGATTCAGAGGGCAGGACGCGACTGCCTTTCTTGTACACTGCCTGGTACTCCCCAGATTTGAGTAGTCCACTGCTGGTCACACCGGCACACAGGACACCCAGTCTCTCGCAGGTGCTCATAACCTCCCGTAGATCACCTGTGGCTCCTTCCACAGGTGCTCCTACCAGCGTGGTTCCACTCACTCTGGTCCAACCCTCACAATGCCCTTCCTGCTCGGAGGAACCTGCTCCCACTGTGGCCAGCTGCTCGATGTTAAACATCACAGCCTCAATGTGGCGCCCTTCTTGATCTGAAGGCGATGCTGCTGATGCAGGTGCAGGCGTGGATGCAGACTTGTTCATCCTCCTCTCTATCAGACCCTCCACCTCCATCAGGAGCTCCTCCGTGTCCGCCACTCCCATCAGGTCGTACAGTTTGAGCACCAGGGTGTGCGCCTCCTGTTGGCAGCCCGCCACCACCAACACGGGCACTAAAGAGAGACCCAGGAGCTCCTGGGGGAACATGGAGGACGATGGGTCGTCCACGGTGCTGGCAGACAGCAGCTCCTCACAGCTGACGTTCCTCTGAATGTTGAGGTGATCTTGAATCTGCCCCTGAAGCTTCGCCCTGAGGACTGATATCATATTTTTGGCAGATTGAACTCTCTCCTCTTTTTGTGCAACCACCGATACAGGATCAGTTTTTTCTGCAGATGGGATGCCGAGCTGGAGCTGTGATCCCAGGAGAGACTGTTTGGCCGTCTCCTCTCCCCCTTCATTGAAGTTGGCTCCTGGAAGTGCCAGAGGAGGAGGAGGGACCCTGCATAGAGCCTGTTCATTCAGCAGGAGCTGGATCACAATCAGCCACTTCAACTTGGAGGACATCATTCCAGTCTTGTTAGAGCTCTTTTTCCAAAGCTACTACATAAAAAAAACAGGAGAAAAGGGGAAGAAAAACAACCCAACAACATAATAAATGAGTCTTCATTGTGCTGTTAATCCTGCAGTTTGTCTTTTACTCTCAGGCAGAGATTAATTGGCTAGTTTTGGACAGTTTTGTGGCTGCACCTGGTTCACTAGAGAACATATTAACTTATTCTGTAATGTTTAGTGTCACAATTAGACATTGGTCTATATTGTATGATTTCACAATCCAGTCTGCCTGCACAGAAAGCCCAATGTGGAGTAAAATAAGCTTATTATTATAAGTAGATATTTTAAAATCTTGAGCAATGAAAAGGAGTTTGTCCCTCCATGACTTTAGTTATGAGTGAAAAACTATTCCAGTGTCAAGATTCTCACATTAGAGGAGAGCAGCGGTGAAATATAGTAGTGGAAAAACATCACAAACAATCTATATTTTAAAAATATTTAAGCAATGCAAGAAAAAGCAACGCATCCCAATACAGAGCCTCCACACTGAGCTTGTCCTCTTTTTTTCCTGCACTAACTACACCTAAAAATAGAAATGTTGTTCCACCCACAACTTCATAATTTCATTGCATCTTTTGATCCTGAAGCAGCTGTGTGTGTGCAGCACCTACCTTAACAACAATCAGATGTGGAGACCAAAATGTAGCAGTGCGACCAAGATGGCTTCAGCATGTAGGATGCTTTTTGTTTTCCTTTTTTTTTTCCTCAATGCACAGCAATCTTCTTTCTCTTTGCCTCCAATGAGAATCTCCCTCTTTACACATGACATCCCACAGCCCTCCCTCTGTCTCATCTGTCTTTCAGCTCCCTCTTCTCTTTGGCCTCGTTGCTCAATGGGGAGATCAGGGCTTGAATATTGATTCACGTGGGGAAAGTCCATGTGTTCTAAAGCAGTTTTGTTTGTCTGTCCTCTCATCCCTCCCCGCGGCCCTCTGCTCTCTCTCAGTCGGTAGGTTTTTGTTTTTGACCCAAATACTTGAAAGAAATCTCCCCTCATGCCGTGAGCAAATTGATCTCCTCCACAGTCAAGACAAGGCTATCTGAGGTAAAGACTGAGCTCGTCCACAAAAGTAGGATTTGAATACAAAACTCCACTTCATAATGGATGCATTTTAGTTATCTGCTCACTGTACATGTATTTTTTACATCTTAAAACATCACTTTCCTGTTCTAACTTCCTTTAGAAAAGGGCTTCTTTTATTCGCCAAAGCCCCATTCACTCACACCATAGAAACTGTTGGTAAAAGCCCATCTCTTTGGCAATCAGAGCACCCAGAATAGCATGACTTCGCCCTGGAGCAAGCTGTTGAAAACCATGTATTTAAAAAAAAGTCACATGAGCCAAAAAAAGCAGCCCTGTTTTCAGATGTGTGACCGTGCATTTTTCAGATAATCTAATTGGTTTTTAAATTAGCTCAGGAAGTAGGACACTTTTGAACATTGGAACATCACAGCCTCTATGTGGCGCCCTGCTTGTTTCAGGCTGCAGCAGGCTGCTGTTTCCACTGAAAAGACTCTTAAAGGGATAGTTCAGGTGTTTTGAAGTGGGGTTGTATGAGGTACTCATATACACTCACCGGCCACTTTATTAGGCACACCTGTTCAATTGCTTGTTAACACAAATAGCTAATCAGCCAATCACATGGCAGTAACTCAATGCATTTAGGCATCTAGAGGTGGTGAAGACGACTTGCTGAAGTTCAAACCGAGCATCAGAATGGGGAAGAAAGGGGATTTAAGTGACTTTGAACGTGGCATGGTTGTTGTGCCAGACGGGCTGGTCTGAGTATTTCAAAAACTGCTGATCTACTGGGATTTTCACGCACAACCATCTCTAGGGTTTACAGAGAATGGTCCGAACAAGAGAACATATCCAGTGAGCGGCAGTTGTGTGGACGGAAATGCCTAGTTGATGTCAGAGGTCAGAGGAGAATGGGCAGAGGTTGGAGATGATAGAAAGGCAACAGTAACTCAAATAACCACTCGTTACAACCAAGGTATGCAGAATACCATCTCTGAACGCACAACACGTCCAACCTTGAAGCAGATGGGCTACAGCAGCAGAAGACCACCCGGTACTAGCACCGGCCACTTTATTAGGTACACTTTGTACCTAATAAAGTGGTGAGTGTATAGTCAGTGTATTACCTACAGTAGATGACGGTCGGCACGCCCCCAGTTTGGAGAAGCAGACAGGAGTTACCGGCACGAAGCAAAGCAATGTACTGCTGTGGACGGGGACAGCAAAAAAACATATTTTAGCCACCTAAAAGAAAGGCTCACCTAAAAAAAAAAAGAAAATCAATATCTGTTTAATATGTTTAATAATCTGTCTGCTGGCTTTGAAGAGAGTCGGAAATGGCTGTCTGACAGCAAGATAGAGCAGCTGGCCTTAACTGCTCAGCAGAAACAAAGTTAAAATCATCAATGGAGCCGTTAGTTGATATGAGGAATCTGCTCTCGGGGTTTCACCAAGACGGAAACAATCTGAAAACAATCTGTCAACTGGCGGGTGTGTGATTCATAAAGTATGATGTCATTTCTGTAGGGAACTGAGTAGAATCGACACCAGTTAATGGACAGGAATGAATAACTCCCCATTGTCCAATCAAAAATCATCAGAATGTGCTAATTTAAGATGACCAGCTGCTCTTCACACAGCTGTGGTTTCATAACCCATCAGGGAGTATTTGCTCATTTGACGCAAGTATCCTGATCAAACCTGTAATCCCAGTGCAATTATCATGTTTTAGCTTAACTTCACCCTTGAACTTGAATGTATGTGGTGCGTCATTTAGCACTAATTGTACAGCACATCCCATTCTATTTAGATCTGGGAACACCTCTTAATTCGTCTAAGGTACTCTCCTGCGTGTTGCAATGTTAATTTCCACCAACAATATGATGGCGTGGAGATGTAGCAGGGTCATTATGCACCTATCTCGTTCTCTGGTTTCTATAATTACAAAAAAATGATCTGGTAACAGTTTATTTTGACTGGGAGAACCTCCAAACCCCAGAATATGTGAAGTTCAGAGCCCATCCTCCTTCATTCTTCTTCTGTGGTCCCTACTATAAATCATCTTTGCCCCTTTGTACAATTATCCTGTGATAGAGGTGGGTGTCATTTGTTTTGGCTTATTTATTATCCAATCCATTCCATTATTTCTCATACTGTTTTGTTTATATTTTAGTTTCCTACAATGTTATAATGCCCATCCCATCCTGTCAATATGATTGATTTCGACAAACTGGCATTTAAAGATTGTTGTTTTAAGAGTAAATGCTGATATCTTAAAGTTTCGGTGAGTTAAACTAACTATCGTTTTGTGGACTGTATTTGTGTGTCTGGGAGCTTTGTTTTGTTTGTTCTGTTTGTTTTGTTTCCTTGAGTGTCACAGCGTCTTTAACACTAGTTTGTCAAGTTTGTCCTGGGTGACGAGTGACGGGAAAATCCTTCTTACGAACATGAATGACTCACATTTCTAGTGAATATGATTGAGTTCAATTAAGTATTTACTCAAGGTGCTTGACGATAGACATGAACATTGTGGTTTTGGAGGTATTTGCAGCGAGTGTTATCCAGAAAGGAATATTCTCTACTTCCCTATAAAACATCTGCATTTACTCTTTTAAAGGGAGGTTTCGGCGGCATTTGTGCAAAGTGGGAAGATTTCTAAACGTTAACTTTCTACTTCCCACCTCAATTCAATTCAATTCATTAAATCTCTATTGAAAACATGGGAGAAACATACTGTAGGCCCACATTAGGAGATTAGACTGGCGAGCTCCTTATCCTCTTTTAATCCCTCTTAAAAAACACATTGTGCTTTCACAGGATTTGTGGCCTGACTCCTCAATATAAAGCCATTATTTCTCATACATCTCAATATAAAGCCATTCTCTTAACTTTTGATGATGATTATTTTAATTATTTGATATTGTTTTATTGTACTTATTGTATTTTTCTCACATATGTAGCTCCTTTGCTCAGTGTTATGTCACTTTTATACAATTTCAAATTGTTTTTGTAAAGCATTTTGTAACTTTGAAAAGTGCTATATAAATAAAGTTTATTATTATAAGTTAGTATTACATACGGCAGCAACAAAGACACTATAGCAAACATCAAGTTCGCAACATGCAATGAGCTGAAAAGTGCAAGTAGTGAAATGTATAAAGTGCAACAATAGAAGTTGGACTATAGTTCATGGTTAATGACAGCAATAACCTCAAGAATAAACATAACAAAAGCCCAAAACTGCATTTCTTTGGCTGCTTTCAACACGAGTGACCAACTTGAAGTCAAAGGAGGTCAGGGTCAGGTCAGGTAGCCAGGGAACGCCGGTGAAGTATTCCACCTTCACCACCCTTTTCCTCCTCGAAATGTAAAACGCAGGGCTATGTGCTGGACAGATGGACAAGAAAATCCTACTAACACTATAAATCAATAAACTGCCATAAAAAGTTAATTTTAAATCTCTCTACAGGATCTAAATCCTGTTTGACAACACCGCTAACATGGCCAAGTCGCTCCTAAAGTGCACGTCAGCCACAGCAGACATGTGTTAGTAGTTAGTGTTTATTTTACTATATTTTGTTTAATCAACATTTTATTGTTGATCATTATCTCTTTTATTCTATTTTATTAACATTACATTATTTTAATACAATCTGCTTATTTTGTGTAGTTTCATAATTTGTATTTATTTATTTTTATTGTTATTTTTATTTCCTTGTATTATATTTATCTTTTATTATCTTAAATACCCGTTTTTTTATTGCTTTCTTATTCAATTAACTTTTATATTGGTTGTTTTGGTGAGCATCAGTCTCTAAATCCATTTTTAACATTCTACATTTTTGTCAATCGTCTGTACAGCACTTTGAATTGCATTTGACTTGTTTGAAAGGTGCTATATAAATAAAGCTTGATTGATTGATTGATTGATTGATTGATGTGGTTTACTAATAAGTTGGGCTGTCAAAGTTAACGCCATAATAACACATTAACGCAAATTTGTTTTAATGCCACTAATTTCTTTAACGCATTAACGCAATCGATCTTTCGGAGGCTGCAGCGGGCTCAGTTTTAAAGCTGTCATGAACACAGTATGGGTTAGTACTGTGGGTATGAGTTGTTGTTTGGTGGGACAGAATAGTTTTTGCTGTTTGAATATGACCTGTGTGGGAGTAATCCAACTTTTTGAGTGTTTGCCTGTGGAAGGAGGAAAGGGTCAGCCAGAAGGCTTCCGCTTGTCCTCTCATTGATTCAGAGAGCGTGGGAGTTATTTGGCTCTCCGTTCTTTTACACACCAGTCACTGAGGCTGTAGACACAACAGCAATATCCGCCTGCAGGGCGTACGCTGTTTCCATGTCCAGTCCACCTACACAGGCACATCATATGTCCAATTTCTCTTGGGACACACACACTCACACACACACACACACACTAGCAAAACTAGCAAAACAAGTATAATATATATGGTAAATAGTTCCATTTTAAAGGGACTGTATGTAACTCTTTACACGTATGAATCGTTTTTTATTGCAAATGAGGGAACAGGTTTTAACCGAACCTAAAAAATAAGACCTTCCGCGACTTTCTGTGTTTCCTCTATCAGCCTGTAGACTGTGTTTTATGTGGAGGACACGGGTCGCTGTCCCAGCGGAGGTGATGCCTACTAGCTCTAGCACAGCTACAGGGATAGCTAACAATAGCCAACGGTTGGTTAGAAATGGAGTCCGACCAGCTTACACTACAACTCAGACTCCAACACAAAGTTATATCTGGTGAAGTCCGTCTTGCAAATCAGGAATGCGACCGACGTCGGGGGGGAAAACTAAGATCAATATCGTCCGAGCCTTCGATTCATGGAGGGACCTTCGTTTGGTTTTGGGTATCAAAACGGACCCCGAGCTGGCAAAGTTCCTATTGGACAGGTCAGCTAACATTGCTGTCAAGCATGTGAAATACAGAGTGATATTGTGGTTTTAGCTGTTCAGTCTCATGTGTGTCGCCTCAATGTTTTGACTGATGCTCGCTCGCGTCTGCTGTCGTTGACTTCACGGCCACAAGTGTCACTTTTAACAAACAATTTCTGATTCCTACATACAGTCCCTTTAAGGTAAAACTTGCGGCCGTAAAGTCAACGACAGTCCCGTTGCTCCTGTTGCTTGTGCTCACACTACGTAGACGCAAGCGAGCATCGGTCAAACCAGTGATTGACAGGCATCACGTTGATTAACGTTAGCAACATTAGCCAGCTAAAACCACAATCGGTCACATTCCTGTTTTGCAAGAGGGGTTTCACTTGATATAATTTGGTGTTAGCGGACTCCATTTCATTTCTAACGGAAGGATAGCCACGGGAAGTACTTGTGAGAGCGCATCACGTCACATCCGTTGGATTTTCCCCAAAAAACTGGCCCACATTCTTCACATTAAAAGCCGTCTACAGGCTGACAGAGGAAACCCAGAAAGTCACGGAAGGTCTCATTTTTTTAGGTTAGGTTACAACCTGTTCACACGTTGGCAATAAAATAACGATTAAAAAACGTTTATACGTGTAAAAACTTACATACAGTCCTTTAATAAGAGCCTTTAATGTGCCCATCTTATAACCAGTTGCCATGTGGCATTTCCAATTTTCAGACTCACCGGGTCGACTGGTGCAGATTCTTCCCTGTTAAATCAGTAAGAATAGGCTTTGTGACATAAGCAATAGTCACTTACGTACTACATTAAAATTGTTTATTTTAATATTTATTTCGTTAAATAACCACCTGTGAAAAGATGATATTTGTTTAATTTTCCTATTATAATAGCATCCAAAATTCTCCTGTTGACTCTTTCAGTTATTCGATAAGACTAATGAGAAAGACGCTACAAACTCCCTCTCTCTGTCTGTGTGTAGGGGTGGGATGGATGGGGGTTTGGGTGGCGGGTGGAGCTCTAATTTGATTACAAATGAGCACAAGGACTATAATAATTGAGATACAGAGGCTGCTGAGCGGAAAGGAGTATTTTGAGTCGGCACAGAGCTCCTCTGATACCAAACTGTGGGACAGATCGCTGGTTTCTACTGTTGGATCAGATCAAGATTATTCAACACTGGTATCAGGTGAGACCTTCGTGTTGTTTTCATTCATTTACAGTAGATAAGTGTGATAAAGAAGCCTAATGACATTACGAGAGATGACTCTGTTCATTCAGAGACATAAAGATACTGTACCATCTTATTCTATGATTAAATGCTTTTATTTTATTTTTGTCATATAGCACTTGCATGCTTTATTGGATGAATGAGTGACAGGTTTGGTTTCTATTCTTCTCTACAAAACACCAGATTTTATTGCTTATGAAGTTTTATTTTACAGGTCCACTATTTCTTAATTGTAATGTCCTAATAATTTGTTGGAAGTATCCTGTAGGACAGGGATTCTCAAACTTTTTGGAGCCAAGGACTCTTACAGGGGAGAAAATTCTCGTTCATAATTGTAACACCGTTACGCATAATGCTGCTTACTACCATTACTACTCTTAGATGCTATTGGAACTATTTATATTCTAAAACGTTTCAACCTAAATACGTCAGACATGTTTCCTGGTTATAAACAGAAACACATTTCAAGATAAGATGAGATGAATCTTTATTAATCCCGCAGCTGGGAAATTTGCAATGTCATTGAATGTTAATAACACTTACAGTATATACCTTTAAACAGTGTGTGAATTTATTCGAATTGCATTTAGACTCAACTTGACAGCATTTATAGCCACATTTCAAGTAATTGATCTTAAAAGTTTTCAGAAAATTAACAGTAAGACTGGCATAGTCCTAATAAATCCATATACTGTATTTACTTACCAGTCTAAAGCTAACTTTCAAGTGCTTTAACTTAAACATAATGAACTTATTGCTGTGTGTCACAATCACATCAGAGTTTCTACTGGCCCAAATCTAACGTGGATGGGAGTAATGGACACAATATGCTTTGTTTTATTGGTCCCCATCAGTAGATATGCACGTTTTAACACACAGCACAGTTTTATAATTTGTAGAAAATTATTTTGCGGACCCCCTGACAGAGTGCCACGGAGACCCCACTTTGAGAATCACTGCTGTAGAATAAAAAACTGTAATTTGATACTAAAACCCTGAGACTCTTAGTTTAGTTTAGTTAATCAGTTGTAGCAACTCTGTATTCATCATGCAGGTATTTTTACACACATAATTGTTCATATATTCTGAATTTTATGCATGTCGTCAGACAAATTGTACATTTCTGCATGTTCAGTTTACCTGCTGTGATCTGACTAAAATAAAAATCTTTAAAATCTTTATTCATAATTTCAAATATTTGTTTAGTCATTTAATTGGAATGAATTAATAGGAAGTTGACCAATTCAACACTTTTTTCTATTTTACTTACTACAACAACAACATTTTACTCACTAAGTTCTTTCCAAGACACTTCCTGGGTAACTGGTAACACGTTATAATAAGGGTACAAAACACATCTAACTAATGAATGAATGAATGCAGGATGCTTCGTGAGTTCTTCTCGCCAGCCATGAAGAGATGATTAAAGGGGTAGTTCAGGTGTTTTGAAGTGGGGTTGTATGAGGTACTTATCCATAGTCAGTGTTTCACCTACAGTAAATGACGGTCGGCACGCCACCAGTTTGGAGAAACAGACGGGAGTATCGGCACTAAAGCAAAGTAATGTACTGCTGTGGACGGGGACGGCAGAAAAACGTATTTTAGCCATCGAAAAGAAAGGCTCACCTAAAGAAATGTATATCCATTTAAGTGTACGCTATATTTAAAATATTTTCCGACAGCGAACTGAACTGAAGGTGAAACTTATCTATACTGTTTTTGTCATCTGAGCCTGCTGGCTTTGGAGAGAGCATGGTTAAGTTTCACCTTCAGTTCAGTTCCCCATCGGAAAGGAGAAGGAAAGGGCTGTCTGACGGCAAGATAAAGTACGTTAAAATATTCTAAATATAGCGTACACTGATATTGACTCTTTTTTTGGTGAGCCGTTCTTTTATTTGGCTAAAATACGCTTTGCTGCCGTCCCCGTCCACAGCAGTACATAGCTTTGCCTCCGAGCCGTAACTTCTGTCTGTTTCTCCAAACTGCGGGCGTGCCGACCGTCATCTACTGTAGGTAATACACTGACTATGGATAAGTACCTCATACAACTCCACTTCAAAACACCCGAACTAAAAGCTAAAAAAGATAATAAAAAAATAAATAAAAAGTAGACAGGTGTCACACCAAAATGTTGAGTGTCAGCTATGTAAAGATATACTAACTAGTTTCTATCACAGCTTTAAAAATGTTTGACCGTCTAAAAACTGTCAAAAATAATAAAAGACTAAAAACCTTCGCTGTGTCAGTGTTTCGCTGAAAACGTGTTGAAAAACCATTTGACCAATAATAAGAGTTGTATGGAAACTAACTCTTTGTCTGCTTTAAAGGTCTTATCGACAAATATTAAAAAAAAATATAAAAATACGGCTTTTCCTGAAAAAAAATATTATGATTGTGAATTAATCATTTAAAAAATTGTGGCGGGTCCAAAACGAATGTTTTGTTTTATCTCTGTGGAAGATATCTAACGTTTGGTTCCAACATCTAACAAGGCTTGTGAGCCAACAGTATAGTATAACGTTGGTATCACGTGGTTTCTCTGGGTCGTCAGTTAGTGTGGAAAAACGGATAAATGGTTGAGATTGACGGTGTAAGAGCCATATCTTAAGAAGCATATAAGAATATAAGAAATATAAGAATATACTTTGAAGAATGTAAAATGTTATTTTTTCTCGTTTAGGAACTGCATATGTTTTGTTATCGTTTGTATAAGTAGCGCTCCTGTAGATATATAAATGACGTCAGAGTCACATTTTGATGAGTCAGTTAACGGAAAGATGTCTACGGAGCGCAATAGTTTTTTGACCTCGTTAAATATGTGTTTTGCTCTGTTTCCTACATCAGTAAACAGTTAAAACTTACCGTGGATATGTGTTTAATTTGAGCCAAGCTTATTGCTTCTTCTTGTGGACACTCACAGTGTTGATTTTTGTCAGACGACGCTACAGACGGTAAGTGTCTGGCAACGACTTGTTGTGAAGTGGATGCAATGGAACAGGGGAGGGACAATGAGACATCCAGTGGTTGAATGTTCAATGTTATCAATAGCACCTTTTAATTCTGATTTACTTTTCAGAGTGATGGAGAGAACTCCAAACTTCTGCTGCACTCTGGCCTCACTGGTCGCTTTAGTCGTCCTCGTCTTATTTCCTGTGAGGTCCGGATGTAAGGAAGACACCTACAAATCACTGACAGAGGTCAGACTACATACATTTATATGATACTAACAAAGTCAAGTGAGTTATGGCCTGATCCCTCAGGTCACTGTGGCAGATCTTAAAAACATTCTTAAAGTGGGAAGCTGAAATGCACAATAAGTTTTAACACACAATGTTTTGTCTTTCAGGCGAAGCCGGAGTGCTGCATTAGAGAAGATGCAGAGTTGAAGAGATTTAAAGACATCGACTATGACAGCTTTGTGGGTCTAATGGGAAGGAGAAGTGCTGCTCAACCAAACAGTGAGTTATTGACACTGGAACTCTCGTCGTCTAACGTAGATAAAGTATCCAGTATTGTTATGTAATGACGTCACCTATTAAGGTATTGTATTACATTTCCTGTTCATCTTGTCTAGGAGACGTGGATCACATCCTCGCTGATCTGTTGGGGCGGAGAACAGGTGAGCGACTTCAGCAACACTGAGAGCAATTCATTCAGCAAGTCACACAATATCTACTGATTTATCTTACACTGTTTTACAGTGAATCGTGTGGCTATTTGTATGGCAAATACATCATCATCATCATCATCATCATCATCATCAAATATATCAATAGTTTCCTCTTCATATATTTAGGCAATAATATGTGCAGATTTGTGATTCACATCATCGTAGCCTGACTAATACTTGACCGTTTGAAGCAGATATCAATAATGATATTTGAGAATTGAACAAAAGGATATTTATGTTTTTACATAAACAAACATTTTTTTTATAAATATCCCCTAAATTTAGTTATTAAGCAATTGTAGCCAAGATGTGTACTAAGCAGGACATTTTAGAGTTAAAAAAGTATAAACGAATCCAAGTTGTAGGCGTTCACTTCTTAAGCACTTTGGCCTAGAAATCTCTCCAGCAGATCTACGAACGCCACTAATTTCTTTAACGCATTAACGCAGCTTGCGATCTTTAGGTTGTAGCGGGCTCAGGTTTAAAGCCGAAGATACAGGCATCTTATGAAACTAAAAAAAACCTAAAGAATCCTATCGTGTCATACTAGCTCGTGAAGGAGGCTAAATAACGCTCCAAATTTGCACTAAATTCTGGCGAGGAAAAACTGTCATGGCCGTTTTAGAAAGGGATCCCTTGACCTCTGACCTCCAGATATGTGAATGACAATGGGTTCTCTGGGTACCCACGAGTCTCCCCTTTATAGACAAGCCCACTTTATGATAATCACATGCAGTTTGGGGCAAGTCATAGTCAAGTCAGCACATTGACACACTGACAGCTGTTGTTGCCTGTTGGGCTGCAGTTTGACATGTTGTGATTTGAGCATATTTATTGTGCTAAATGCAGTACCTGTGAGGGTTTCTGGACAATATTTGTCATTATTTTGCGTTGTTAATTGATTTCCAATAATACATATATACATACATTTGAATAAAGCAAGCATATTTGCCTACTCCTTTGTTGATAACAGTATAAAATGCTTGAGAAATCTCCCTTTAAGGTACATTTGAACAGATAAATGTGTGATTAATCGCTTTTAATCATGGACAATCATGCGATTAATCACGATTAAATATTTGAATCGATTGACAGCCCTAATAGTCCTTAAAAGTTCATTCAAATATAATCTACAAAACTTTCAATGAAACTTAGTCCAGTTTGAACAGACAGCTGGGTGTCTATTCTGATGCGGGTCATTTGTGGTGTGAAAGCAAACGAACCAGACACAGGATTTTATGATAGATATATGTGATTTTAGCATGATTTCAAAAGCTACTAATGAATCCATCTGCTGGTTGTGAAATCTGTTCAGGAAGCGATCTTATTGATCTGTATTTAAGGCCATGTAGCCTAGACTATATAAGCACGTCAGCGCAGGTATTTTCCCTGATTCACAGATCAAAAGCTATTACTTGTGTCAGACTCCGTGTACTTAATCAGTTCATAGAGAGGAACACCGTCTAAATGAAGAATTCCAATGTTATTTCGATGGCCGAGGAAAGTTCAATCAATATTTGTGAACAAATCCAAAATCTAGAGTGCTAAAACTCAAACTTGTGATACCTCAAGCCTTGAAAATCAAATTTACTATCCTAAACTCCATTAATCATCATGTTTCTATCGGTTTTTTATTAAATAGTGGCCACAAAAGGTCCATGCGGCTCAGAGAAAAGTTCAATAAATTTGAACTTTTGGCGCACTGTGAGCTTTGAGCTGTTACAAAACACCACATACACCGCACATTTTTAATTTATACTCATCATTTCTCTCTTGTTGACAAACTGACACTTTTTCAAAATTACCTCAAACGTATTTGTGGCATTTCTGTGCTGCAATTTACTGATCAGCTGACATACACACCAATACCAATAAATCTGCAGCTGATATTGGCCAATATTGTTCTTCTATATATTTATCGTTTGACTTTTACACAACATTTATATATACATGCTGTTTGGTCAACATCCAAGTGATGAAAAGGTCAACTAATGTAGTAACAAGGCAAAAGTGAGCATGGCTCACATACCCCCGCTCGCCGCTTGAACCCTACTACAGTAGGGCCAAAGGTTTGGCCCTTTAGGAACTAATGGAATAAGTCTATTGAGCACAATGTAGCTCGTTATTAGCTCACCTTCCTCAAGTCCAGGGAGCTCAAAACCTTTGAAATTGTGGGCACTCTTGACTTCTAACCCCCAAAAGGCACAATTAGACCACACAGTCAATCATCATACCAAATTTGAAGTTCCTAAGTTAAATAGTTTCTGCTCCGGAAATGAATGTTTGACACGTGAACGGATGAAGGACGGACACGTGGAGCGCCATATACCCCCGACTATGTTGTCGCGGGGGTAAACTATGATATATACTTGTGTTGTCTTTGTATGAACACCAGGTGTGGCTTGTCCGTGTGCAGAGGAGTATTTACAAACAAGGAGAGGCCGATTCATCGGAAACGGGAGGCAGAGGTAAGAACCTTCCATGTAAATCATCCCTAAAATTACAAAAGGAAAAAAAAAATATCTTCATTTGTTGAATCTTTTGCAAACCTTGTTCTCTCTACTTAGGTTTCAACGCTTTCTCTAGTGGTGATGTGACGCCTCCTCCACCTCAACACAGGCTGTAAAACCTTCAGCGCTGATAAATCCTCACAGCTACCGTTACCAGAGAGGATCAAAGTTATTTAACCACAGCGAGGGGGAAAAAGACATATTAACCATGCATGATTTCTACTGTCACTGGAACATGTTCTGACATGTAATATCATGTAAACAAAATATAAAACAAATGTACAATAAAATATGCATTTATTTATAGTGATTAAAGTACCATTCACTGAAAACACACTGATCACGTGTGCTCACACAAAAACTCATTTACACACTAAAGCGTATCGACTCAATTTAGACGCCAATACCAACATAAATACATTTCAAATATAAATACAGTACTGTACACCTTTCCCTTGGATAAAATTTGAATGTTGGAGTAGATTGTCGAGGATGGATGTGTTGTATAATCACCGCCATCAGAAACCAGATGTGGTGGTTATGAACAAAGTGTTTGGGCCCGCAGAATAGGTATGAAGAATCTGCAGCTTTGCTACTGAAATGGTTCACAAATTCAAATTAATTTCAAAGGAAACTGTTACGTAAAACATGCTGATTTGGTTTAAACTGGACTTATCCATTTTAACAGAAACGCTCATGCTCTGTGCTCGTGTACAGAAGGAAACTGAGTGTAAACACGTACAAAAGGCATTTTGATAGGCATTAGTTAACGCATACATTTTTAACCATGAAGGACAATAAGAGGTTTAAGTGGTTAAAAAGAAAAAAACAACAATTCTAACACTCAAAAGTGCATTTGATTTTCACATAAAACGACTAATCTGTTCTGTTTGAATCATGACTGCCTGATTCCTGGAGCCAGTTTCTGTATTTGGTAAATCACTCCAACACCCCCAAAATGAATTCTTTGTTTGGTTACAAAGTAGTAAAGGAACCATTATGAATACTTCCAAATATACACAATGTACAAAACAAAAAAGGTATGACCCTCCCGGAATTTAAAAAATTAAACAACATTTTAGAAACTAAAATTGTATAAAAGAAAAAAAAAATTCTTGCTCATTCAAAAAAAAACACTGACACGAACAGGTCATCCGCTGGCTTTCCCAAAGGCCATACTCATTACGTTGGAAGGATTCAATAAAATTTTACTCCATCTGAAAGCATCACTCTCATCATGGTAATGTCACAGTGCAAAGTCATGTGTGCAGCTGACGGCTCATACAATCTCAAATTTACAAGGCACAAGCTGATGAGTCCGCTAGGGAGAGATGAGGGGGACTGCGAAAAGTGTGTGTGTGTGTGTGTGCGTGCGTGTGCGTGTGTGCGTGTGTGTGTAAGCACGGGTAGGTAAGCGTGAGACATGGATGGTTTGGAGAAGACTGCGTTTCATTACAAAGACACAAAGATATTTGACTACTTCCTCGTCCGACATTATTAACATGAAGTGCACAAATATTTACTAGTCGGTCTTCCGTCTGTTATCATCCCTCATGGAAATCTTTGGCTGGACTGTATAAATTTTGTCATTTGGACTTTTCATTTAAAGCATCGTGGTCACATCAGTGTATGTCTATTAGCCATAGAGAAATATGAATGCATCCAGACAATGCTTTCCTGTCGAAATTAACTTTCTATCTGTATTTTGTGAGTTTTTTTTATTTTTTTATAAATCATTAAAAATGGAGGTGATGAAAATGCATGTGAATTGAAAAATGGAGCCGTAAAATTCGATGTGAAATGAAAAATTGAGAGATCAACCATCAGGTGATTTGATTCATTTAAAGCTGACTCGACTAAAACAGTCGTGATATGATGAAAGCGGAGCCACGTTTCATCATTTTCACCATTTTACATTCACCATTCACGACACAAAATTGATCAATTAAGATACAGCAAGTGGCCTCAAGGGTGGAAGTAACAAAAATGGACTGAAGAAAAGGGAAGTGATGAAAATGCGTATGAATTAGGCTAATAATGGCAGTGATGAAAATGTATGTGAATTGAAAAATCGAATGATAAGTTGTAAAATGATTTGATATACTTCATTGACATTTTATTTGAAACTGTTACTCTGATAATCAACTGCCGACCATTCATCATTCGATTCATAATTCAACACCCAGCTGACATTTATTGTTCACAGCATGTTTGTTACTTCCAGCCTATCGAACACTCCCGACTTTGTGAAGATATTCGCCTGCACTGTAGTCAGTGAGCGTGGTTTTTGATTGACATTTTGGAAAAACAAGCTATTTGTAGACTTTAGGAAATCATAATAAATAGGCATTTTTTACTTCTTTTTTTTTTTTTTTTTTTTTACATTTTATGGACCAAACAAGTTAATCAAGAAATTGAACGGCAGATAAATCAGTAATGAAAAGAAAAGTTAGTTTCAGCCCTAGTCCTGTACTTAAGACTTTCTTCATATGAAATCACTTACAGCTACTGCAGCATACAACCAAATAAAAAGGATTTATTCCTACACCGCACATGTCCGTTCCTGTATCATGAAAATGCTTCTGAATGCAGCCTGAAAGGTTTGGGAGGCAGCCAACTGTGAAACTGGGTAACCACAGTATGCTCAAAAGAACTGCCTATGTCAGATTGAATGTACAAGGTGAGGCACTTTGATTTGAATTTTCAGTTAAAATTTATATCTGAACGCTGTCTGATCAGCTCAAGACACATAATTGGGTCTCATTGGCTTCCGAGGCATGTATGGAAATATCTGTAAGAAATGAAGTCAAACAACTTCCTCGCTGTAGAGAGTGGTAGTTCAAGTTGTTTTGGTGGGTTTGTAAAAGTCAAGAAAAGGAAAAAAAACACTGGCAAAATCTAATTCAACTGGCTCTGGAAGATAGTTGGTTCCCATGCTAGGTTGTTAGGTATTAAAAAGGTGCTTTAGTTAGTTTACAAATTAATGCACAGAAAGAAGATATTTGGTTGTTAAAAACCACCAAACAAACCAGAAAAAAACGAGTAGAAGTCACAAATCACTTCTTAGCCATGAGACCAGTCTTGCGGTCAGTTCACATCAGCAGCAGTCCTTCAGCTTCGGGACAAATCAAAGTGGACTCTTTTTCTACCTTTGTAGAAATCTGAGCAAAGATTATCAGAATGAATAACACTCTGAACACACATTCCCACTGTCTAATGAGATGAGTTCCCTTCACGCACCCATACAGTCGTACTGTTATTTTCCTGCTGGAGCAGCAGGGGGGTCCTTACCAGCGACAGGACGGGGATCTGCATCCTGTCTCTCGTCAGTCCTGGATGGATCATCCCCCTTTCCTTGCCCTTTCTCCTGAATAGTCTGCTCTTTTTTCCCTTCTGCAGCATCCCGGGAACTTGACTGTTCAATATTGTAGCCTACCGGCGTGGGGGGCTGGTAACGGTATCTGTAGCCAAAGGCACGCAGGTGATACGTGTAGTACTCCAATAAATACATGTGTGAAGCATCTACGTAGTGGAATGACACCGACACGTCCGAGCAGCAGTTTGGACCCTGAGGAAAAACAGAGTATGTGGTTATATAACATTACAGAGACAAAAGGTCATGTTGTTTACCTTTCATTAGGCTCGTTCGAGATGAGCCAGGCCTGCGCAGAATCGATCACTGGCGATCGCCGCGCAATGCATGCCGGTTAGATTTGTGTCCGACTTGATGCCTGGCAACGATAACTTCACAAGATCGAGGCGGCCGCAGTTTTTAAAGCCAAGCGCCGCAGTTGCTCTCCACCGACTGCAAGACCCAGGGCATTATGGGAAACGCCTGGCTCGCGCCTGATCAAAGAGCTGATTGGCTCTTAGTTTTGACAGCAAACGCCACGTGTAGTAGAAAGTCACAACTTTCTGTGTAATTGTAATATTTAACGCTAGATTGTAGGATATTAGTCTCATGTTGTGCAATGAAGGTTTCATCTGTTAACAAACATATCTTGTGTGGTTGATATTAATAATTATTATAATAATGAAGGTTATCTATATATATATAACACTTATCAAAACGAGTGCTCATTACAAAGTGCTTTACAAGGTGGACATAAAAATAATAAAGGATAGAATCCAATGCCAGACACACGCACATTTCCACATATATTTACAAACAAATATAAATAAATCCCAAAGTGGTCTGAAAACTACAAGTGGCCTACAGATCGGATCTAACAGGAAGTAACTTTTTCTGTGACTTCCTGACTTTCTGTAAATTCCGTGAAGGCTGCTCGAAACGGCTGGAAACTGTCCGACTTGACCGCAGCTTTTTGTCACCACCCCCTGCTGCTGCCGCCTGATCTCGTCTACTTTCCAGGCGAGGCGCAATATATATCTTAGCAATATAAGTTCTTTAGTATCAGATTGGGACTCAGTGTAGGTGGATACTCAACATTAAATGACTCGGATCGGGGGCAAAAAAAAAACTTGATCGGGACATCCCTAATAACAAGACAACAATTTCAAACAGTAGCAGCGCTGAAGTTGCATCATACCAGTGTAATACCACGTCAACAGTGAAGAGAAAGTCCACAATGTTTGCTGCACTTGCCTCTGAGATGGGATAGTAGCAGTAGCTCCAATACCAGAAGCTCTTGGGAAACTTGGCAGTGAGGTGCTGCTCGGGGACAAATGGGTGAAATGTCTCCCTGTGCTCAGTGTCTCTGGAGTCCCCTGCCAACACCCCAACCTTCTCCATGCACTGTCCCATTGCCAGGTCCTCTACAGAGGTAGTGTGGGAGCACAGTTTGCTTTTAAATCCTTCTACAAATCGCCGCAGAGCCTCTTTGCTCAACACATAGCCCGCACCGCCGCTCATGTAGCCCTGCTTGGTGTAGGGCTTGAATCTTCGGCCAAAGTAAATCGGCTCGTCCGGCGTGTGGTTCGAAAGGACCCACCGCAGGTTGTCCACGATTACATAGGTGTCGTCGTCTGCCTTGAGGAACCAATCTGCCTCATTGCCGTGATGCTCGTGGACATAATGGAAGGCCCGGATCGTTTTCCAGTACAGCTGGTCCCGACCTTCCTTTGTATCTAAGCCCACCGTGGGGAAGTCAGGGTCGTCCACAGAGCTCATGAAGACCACAACATTGCAGTGGCGACTCCACGTGGACTTCACATGCCGAGTCTTCTTCTCCAGGTTGCTGGGTCCAGTCATCACCCAGCAAAGAATACGCACCTTTTTGTATAGTTCATCAGCCATGCCGCTATCCTCACCTAGTAGAGAGATATAAACATTGATATCACATTTTACACTGTAATCTCTCCATAATAATCTGTGACAATATCTAATTATCTCAAAAATGACCTCAGCATAGTCCAGTATATTTGTCCCCAACGGTGTCCTGGCACGAAGTGCAAGGAAACCTATTGTTTTTCTAAGGATTATTCTTTTTCCGCTGGGAGATTTAATTTTTGGGACCTTTCCCATCCCCAAAAACTCATGAAAAGTGGAATATGCATCAGAACTGGTGGGAAATTCAAAGTTCTGTAGTGATTGGGCTCGGGTGTCACCAGTGGGCGAGATAGCGCCCCCTAATGTAGGCACTTTTTCAGAGAAAGTTTCTTCGATCTTCACGAAATTCAAGTATGTCATAACTCACGCCCTCATACCTGGATTAAATATTTTTGAGATTTTTTCGGCCAACAGGAAGTCAGCCATGTTGGACTTCCTGCGTTTTTTTAAAATTTACGAACACATGTTTGAAGACTTTAGGATGCACAAAAACTCATGAAACTTTGCGCACACATCCAAACTAGTAATTACTTTGTTTTAGTGGTGAAAATTTGCTTGGGCGTGGCATGTTGGCTCTCTAGCGCCACCTTATGTCTTTTAGCCTTTGAACATGTCTTTGACGCCCTTGGTATACTCGAAAACTCATGAAATTTGGCAAAAAGATGGACACCTGTGAACTTTACGTGAATGTACAATTATTGGGCTCAACGTATTTAGACGGCTCTATAGCGCCCCCTAACGCGTGGAAGGCAATAGTTTGGTCAAAGTTAATCCGATATTCATGAAATTTGGTAGGTACATCCTGCTCATTATTTTAGACATATTCCTCATCGGGTTTTATTTGCTCCGCCCACCCGGAAGTCGGCCATCTTGGAATATGTGCGTTTTTCATGTATTTTATGCATACTTTTACGAACTCCTCCTCGAGAGTTTATCGGATCCACGTCAAATTTGGGTGGTATAACCCTCCCACTACTGTGATGCTAAATTGTGAAGGATTTTTTGATCGCTCGAACGGTGATGTCATACGTCATGTGCGAAGACGCCATTTTGTCACTTTTTAGGTATGGAACTTTGCGATACTCCTCCTAGAGGATACAAGCGATCCATCTCAAAGTTGGGCAACAGAATCTCAACACCTTCAGGAGACTAAATTGCGAAGCTTTTGTGTTTACATGAAATGGCGTTCTTGTGGCGGCGCGATGAATTACGATGTTTTGCCATGACACAGGAAGCTGTTGTAACTTGACTTTACATAGTCCAATCTGCCCCAAATTTCACAAGCTGGATAAGAGTCCAGGCCTGAAGACATATATGTGCCATTATGAGTGATAGTCCAAGCGCCACCTACAAGAAACAGGAAGTTGTTAGATTTACGAGCCCAATGTGGCATTATACTTGCCCCGGGCATGTGAGCAATCCTTATTGTTAAGCCATGCCTGAGGAACCTGCTCAATAGAATCAGGTTTTAATCAAATCAAACCATGTCACTAATCTTTCTGACTTAATGAAGTCAACGCCATAGAGTGTGAATAATTCACATCAAAACCAATAAATAACAGACAATAAGTTTGTCTTTACAGCATCTTTTCCCACGAGTGACAATGGGACACACCCAAACTCTGACGTTCACGTCGATTAGATCGCTCACCCAGTAACTTTGTTGTTTTTCGCTCTTAACTTTGTTACCAGTAGCTGCAGTTTTGACTTCATGAATGTAATGGGGTACCAAATGACATACTGATATTCTTTTAGTCATGATTATAGGTGATGACAGTACAATATCTGAAATTACAGGCACCAGAAGCTAATAAAAAAAGTGCAGTGCATTTCTTTTACCTATAGTCTCTACACCACAAATTCCTACACCTCAGTCTGGGTGTAGGAATGACACTGACAACAGAGAGGTGACAGTGGAGGAGGTTCCGAGGGTTCTGCACCCTGCGTTAAAAGCTAAGAACACCCACACAGGTGTTTTCAGTTTATTTGGCTGGTTAAATCTCCGCTCACTGTAATTTTTTGACATCTTCCTGAGTCTCCTGTCAGCTTTCATTGCACCTGTTTGGGCATTCTTATCATTCTTGTTGGTAGATGGAGATTTGGGATCTCATGAATTCCACCATCAGCCTGAGCAGAGGGCTAATCAGCCAGAATAACTGAAAACACCTGTGTGGGTGTCCAGGGGACAAACAGGTTCAGCTTATACAGAGTTTGAACAAAGTGTTCAGATGTACAACAAAAAACAACAAATGAGTAAAGATCTTCCAGTCCCTTGGAGTTGGTACTAAATGTGATAACTACATTATGAAAATGCCCAGTGATTGGCAGTTTGGTTATAGCAAGTTCACTCTACTCGACTTCAGCCCTGACTTTCCGCTTCCAGACTAGCGACTAGAAGGGAGCCTGTAAATTGCGAAATTTGATCTGAGATCTGCAAAAACTCTCGTGAGACTCGCTGCCAGACGACCTATCCTAACCTCAACCATTCGAGGCATACGACATGACACAGGAGGCTGTTGTAACTTGACTCTACATATTCCGATCTGCCCCAAACTTCACAAACTGGATAAGAGTCCCGGCCTGAAGACATATACGTTCCATTATTGAGTTACGGTGATAGCGCCACCTACTGGCAACAAGAAATGGTTGTATACTGCCACCCACCCTCATAGAAGTGCCTTTTAAGGATGCCCCACTGGTTCTCAACAGGCCATTTACAGTGCCACGCGCTCCACGCAGAAAATACCCTCTAACTGTTGCGTGCAGTGTCCGACTTTCATGGAAATGCACGGCAGCGGGCACCCCCGACGTGCGCAAAGGGGCGAGGGCCCGTTCAACGCTGCTTGCAGCTTTAATTTATTATTATTTTCATGTATAATTTTACATATTGTATCTGTTCTTGTTCTGTATGCACCTTGTCCTTTTACTCTAATGCAATGATCTATGAGCCACGTTGTTTGTAAATTTGAACTTGTTCAATAAAAAGAAAAGAAAAAAAAAACAAAAAACAAAAAAACAATTGTGAATAGGGAAACTATCGAACGGGTGTTTATAGATTGTTTTCATGCTACTTCTTTTTGGCTTGATTTACAGATGAGATTCGCAGATGAGATTTACATAATTAATTTGATTATTATCTTAGCAAAATATTATACACATAAAATG
>CAKAOH010039777.1:0-67201 GCA_916701665.1 Sebastiscus tertius
TGTGTGTGTGTGTGTGTGTGTGTGTGTGTGTGTGTGTGTGTGTGTGTGTGTGTGTGTAGCAGTGGGTGCATACTGTACATGTGTTCTTTATGACTCATATAAACAGAAGATATTATTTATTTATTAGTGCTATTTATTCTTCATATTGGCAACACGCTTTTTTTTTTCAAATGTTGTTCTAACTCTGCTCCTCTAAACATCTTTTCTTTTTTTGTTTCTTTTCCCACTTTGCTCTATTTTCTGCACCAATGAACAGATCAAATATCTGCTGCATGCAGGCTAAACGCTCCTGAAATGTGTCGATCCATAAATTTGACTCCTTTTTCCCACCTAAATCTAGATTGCCTGAGTGCTTTGCTGCAATTCGAGAGCAGCAATTTCTCTAATCAAACGCAAAGAATTATCACATTAGAGAGCTTATGCAATTATATGTGCAGAGAGTGTGTGGTGATGATGTGTACAAAAACAGCTGATTGAAGCATGTGTGTGAATGTACACAGAAATAAACACAAGATAACAGAACAAAAACAATCTTCTGTACCGTTAAACTGACATATATTTAGAGAAAGATGCTTCTGGTGACCCAAAAAAAAAAAGCATTTTCTGTTTGTTTTGGAATATAAGTGTGTTTATATATAGTGTGTATACACAGAATACATACACTGACGATCCGCTCATGTGTGCCCTCAGAGGAAATGATGGTTCCATTGAGTCCGACCAGCGACGGCAGAGTCTGGGACATCCAGTTAGTTACCATAGCCATGGTGCTGAGCACCGCGCCAATCTTCAGCATGGGAACACTCATCCTGACACACACACATTCATGCACCAAACACACACACAAACAGAAACTCTGGCTGCTTCTCACACACAGTCCAAACTGTTAACGGCAGTCATGACACACAACATCAACAACATGATGCTACAGGTATAAAACGTTTGTGTGCACGCTCGCATGAGTTTTCAGCTCTAGAATCCCCCCAAAAAAAAAACACAGCCGGGATCGTCCCACTGCTGAAGTCTCTGCCACAGGTTAGAGAATAAATCCTGGAGCACTAGATGCCTCCATGTGAAGACGTATCAAGTCCAAACATCCAACACTCGGCTCAGGCTGCAGGAGATGCTCCTGGACACAGCTGGTTAGGTCCGACTGATCTGTGTGTGTGTGTGTGTTTCCTGGACTGCTTCCTTCGCCTGGCAGTAAGACGCTGTGGCTGAGCCAGAGCTGCTCTCTCATTTATCCACTAACTCTCTGCCTCTCCCTCCCTCCACCCTCTCTCTCTCTCTCCCCATCTCTCTCTCAGACACACTCCCTCTCATTCACGCTCTCATCTATTCTCTCAACTTCCTCCTCAAATGAGCACATCATCCTCTTGAACAATATTTCCTAAATGAACAAGCAGATGATATCAAATATGAAGTGAGATAACAAAAACCTGCTAAATATCTATCCGCTTTCTGTCCTTATCTGTCCTTTGTTGTCTCCTTTCCTACCCATAGTCCTTTCCTCCTGTTCTCTAATTCTCCCTTTTCATCCTTACACACATTTCTTTCTTTTCCTCTCTCTGTCCCCCCTATATGCCTTTCTATTGATTAAATGCAACCGCCTACATGAAAGCACAATGCTCCAGATTGACCTGTCCCTGGTTTGTGTGTGTGTTTGAATGTGTGTGTTTGAATGTGTGTGTTTGTGCTCATCATGTACAAACTGATGCAACACTGCCTCCATGTGGCCAGCGGTCCCATGTCCCAAGTTCAACCTCCGTATACAAGCTGTTTCACACTTGATTTGATCAAAACTTGAGAGGAAGTACAAGATGTTCAGGGGAAGTTTTATTTGATCTGTCGGCAGCGCTTCCATGGAGGCAACAAACTCCCAGAATAACATCCAGCCAATGTGCCACTAGAGTAGAGAGTAGTGTTTGTGTGTCGACCCCGCCCAGGGACTGCAGATCAAAGGAGCTAATAAATCTGCCACAGAGGAGAAGTATGGTCCTATTCCACACTACATACTAAGTGTGTGCAGTATATACTATATACTGATTGTCTTGGTATGCCGTTTTTGCAGTAAGTATACAAAAAAAAATGAATATACTTAACCTTATACTATCAGGAAATGACACAATGCGTGCACTGATGCATCAAACTGCAGATGACACTGCAGATTAAACTTCAGGAAGAGACAGACATTTTTTTTTCCATGGATCTGTTTTTAGTCTGCATACTGACTGCAGTGAGAATTATCTATTTTGTCACATTTCATTTCAATCAAGTGTTGTTTTTTTTCTTTTAAATTTGAACACTGACAAAAAAAAATGCAATAAAAGCAAACACTTTAGAGGTGAAACTGACTATTTTGATAGCTGATCAATCTTTTAAGCAATTTTTCATCCAGAAATGTCTGCCTCTCAATTGTGAGGATTTGCTTTTGCAATCGATCTTTTTGGAAGTTGTAGCGGGCTCAGTTTTAAAGCCAGAGTGAAGATACTGACATCATGTGAAACTAGAAAACCTAAGGAATCCATTGGTAGCATGTCATGTCATGTCATACTAGCTTGTTGTAAAGGAGGCCAAATAACGCTCCAAACTTGGCAAGCATAAAACTGTCATGGCCATTTTCAAAGGGGTCCCTTGACCTCTGACCTCCAAAGCTGTAAATGAAAATGGGTTCTATTCATACCCACGAGTCTCCCCTTTACAGACATGCCCACTTTATGATAATCACATGCAGTTTGGGGCAAGTCATAGTCAAGTCAGCACACTGACACACTGACAGCTGTTGTTGCCTGTTGGGCTTCAGTTTGCCATGTTATGATTTGAGCATATTTCTTATTTATAAACCAAGTGATTCATTCATGAAATAACTGGTAGATTAATTTATAATGAAAATAATTATAAGTTGATCCCTAAAAGATTCAAGGTCACAAATCAGCATCTGTGAAACTACAGTAAGAGGTATCTGGTGTCTTCAGCGAAATATTAGATTGACCCTTTGTTTGTTTTTTGTGACATTGGCTTTCCTCATTGTTTTGGGTCCCAAAGATGCCACTACTGTATCATTAAAAATAATAATAACTGCAAAATCAACCAATGTCCTCCTTTCAATTCTTTTGTTCTGATCTTATTAAAACCAAATGCGTAGAAAAGTACAGTCTTCACCACAAACTGGGCTTGCACATTTGATGAACATGAGAAAAAGCACTATTAATACACCAACAAAGGAAGGAAATATATATAGTTTAATATGCTACATGGGCTATGCACGAACTAAAAAGTAATTAAATGATAGAGAAATACAGTAAATATGATTTTAAACATTTTGCGCTATGCTGAGTATTACGATAAGATATATTGCGATTTATTATGTTTTTTCAACTGCAAATTATGCAGTTTGTCAACATCTGTTTAACTAATAAGATACAATTTTCACTCTGTTCATCTCAGAGTTTTCATTTTCACATATCGTGAGGTCAGAGGTCAAGGGATCCCTTTTGAAAATGCCTGTGCTAGTTTTTCCTCGCCAAAATTTAGCGTAACTTTGGAGTGTTATTCAGCCCGACCAGCTAACATGACATGGTTGGTACCTATCGATTCCTTAGGTTTTGTAGTTTCATATGATACCAGGATCTTCACCTATGAAATACACAAGCAGACCAATGGATTGTTAAGAAATTAATAGTTTGTATAATAAAAAAAGAAATATAAATATTGGCACGCAAAATGTTGCGATACTATGTTGTATCAATTTTCTCCCCCACCCCTAGTAAATAGATACGTTACTTATGTTTGGGTTGAAGTAGACCCCAGAGACCTCTCTTATGTACAAACTGTTATAAAACTCCGATAACAGAAATCCAAATAGACTTATTGTGGATTTTCAGAGAGGTAGTGCTGCATAAAAATCATCGTATTAACCATGTTTTACAGCTACAGGCACCAAACAGAAGTAAGGGATACTATTCTGTACTAGCATTTCTCATAAATGGAAATGTCAGCAAGTATCAAGCTGATGAAACAATGTTAAGTATGTTTTTGGAGCTGTTAAAGAGGGCCTCGGGTGTCCAAGACCCCCCACAGAACATTAGTGTTAATAGCTGATGTGTGAGAGCTCTTCTCATGATACTATAACAAGACGAGCATGTCTTAACTACAAAAGGGACGCGGCTGCTCCGTGGTTCACGCCTGCAGCGATCATGTCGACAATTTAACTAACCAACACTAAATGTTTTATTGTGCCTTTGTTCTCAGCAGCAGTTACATGCTCAGGCTTTCTTGTCTCAGTCAAGAACCCCCAGGATACACATGGATTATACATAAAAAGCCCTTCAGCAAATACGCTGAGCTAACATGAATATTTCAATCAGCAGCACTTAGGAGTAACACAGTTGTCAGGAGATGGAGGGCCTCAATAGAGCCGACATGACAACTGAGCAGTGTGAAACTCCTTCAGGGTATTTATGGTCACTGTCTCAGGTAGATCTCTCTTTGCATTTCTAGGAAATATATAATAATAATGTGTTTTTATAGAGCAAAAGAGCAAAAGCAAAGTTGCAAAATACATCACAGAACAGCAGGCAGAACGGACTGAAACCAAAGCTGATCAACCACAACAATGAGCCAAATGAGGGCACATTAAACCCCGCGATGAAAGATAAAGATGATTTCTCTAAGTACAAATTGCGGTAAAGTATATTCATAATAATGTGATTTTTAGGAGTAACTGGATGGAAGACTCTGAAGATCCTGGCAAGAAATCCTCTGGCAGCAAATATTACATTTATCAAGTCCTTTTTATGCTGTTGATGCATGCAGCATTTCATTTCTTTGGACACAGTGTAGTAAAAGGCTCAGAAAGATTTAGGGTGAAAGCATTTTTACAAGATGTGCTTTTTGGGAGATATAAATGCATTTCTCATGCAAACACATGCATGAAATGAAAAAAGCAAAAAAAAGTGCTTTGTCAAAGTGTGTACTACTAGCCCGAACTTTACTTTTTTTCCATACTTTGAAGTCCAGCACAAATATTCAGAGTTAAAAATTATCATTTGACAAAAAAAGAGAGGACTTTTAGCTCTCCATAGGACAAGATTGTAAATTACTCTCCATCAATTTTATCCCTGGACATCTGATTTAATGTTTGAAAGCTGCATCCATCAGGCTTGTGATGTTCCAACATAGAGATTAGGAGTACAGTAGGAGGCGGGGGCGTCTTCTTACCTTACATGAGCAGACAGTAAACAGCAGCACCCAAAAGGCTCCAGGTGGACCCATATCCATCCTCCTTTTTCTCTCCTTCAGGTCTCCCAAGTCTTGACCCAGGTTTGGCTCACTGCAGGCATAAAAACCAGAGCACTTAAGAGACTCCAGCGTCTACTTCAGGTACCACTGGGAACTGTAACACCTCGGGCTTATGAACTACTGTAGTGGCTGAATCCCCTCTGGCTGTGGAAGAACACAGTCCTGGTGTTGGCTGCATGCTGAGGAGAGCCACTCACACTGGAGAGGACAACTGTCTTAGAGAAGGTGAAAGAGGGGGTGTAGGGAAGGAGGAGTTGGAGAAAAGGATGATTATCTGTTACGTCAACACCGATATGCAGTTTGTTAACGGGTGTGAAGGTGCACACTTGTGAGTGACAGATTGCATGTGAGATCGCACTGTTGGTTTTGGCCTCCTGAAGTTACCGCTACCAGAGTAGAAATAATACCAGTTTTGTCAGACACGACTGGGTATCATTGGAAAATGTCTTAAATGTGAAACAATTGGTTGATAAACTGATTAGTCGACTGACAGAAAATGAATTAGCAACTATATTAATGATGGATTAATTGTCATTTTCATTTGTCCCCCAGTTTTGAGAATTTGCTGCTTTTCTTTGTCTTATATGATAATAATAATAAATTCATTATTTTTGCTAGCTAATCAAACTACATTATCTTCTTCTGCATGTTTCCTAAGCAAAAATGTGTTTCTGGGAGCAGGAAGAAATGACATTTATTCATATTTATCCACTTTTTAATGTTTCTTGTGCACAAACTCAATTCAGGGAGCTTTTTGGGAAAAACATGACAGCTTATTCATATTCATCCAGTTTTGAATGTTTCTTTTGCAGAAACACTTTCTGGGAGCTTTTTTGGAGGAAATGACAGTTTCAGCTAGTGTTGTGAGAGAAGGCGTAGGTCATTTTGGAGAATAGCAGAGCTAGTGTGTAGTGTGTCTGTGCACGTGAGAGGTGAAGCAAGAGAGTGAGAACGAGCGTGGTGTATGAAGAAGAAAGTTGGTTTAGCTTTGTAAGTATAAAGTGAATGTTTGATGGAAGTTGCAGTTTGTGCAAGAAATAAATGCTGCAACTCTTCAGGACCAACGGAGGTTTCTCGTGTCTTGTTTCCCTGCTGTTGACTGAAGTGACGGGGGTTGACTCCGGAGCGAGTACGGTATCGACTCCCTGGCCCTGGAGACCAAAACTACAGTCTCCCCTGTGTCCTCTCACTGCTGGTGCAGGAAGAGTTAACAGTAGCTAACATTAGCTAGTAACAAACATATTTTTTCTACAAAAAACAGGCAGCCATACAAGAACTTTGCCTAAATAAGATAGCATTAGCTAAAACCAGCAAGATTGTGGTTTAAATCAGTAATTGTCTGATAAAATAATAGAATATGAATCAGCTTATTTTACCCTTTTAAACATAATTAGAACTTATTACAATGATTTGCCGTGTCATTAAATATATAAATGGGAAAAAAAATCACCAAAATTATGATTGTAACGTCTGAGGACCATATTTAATATCTGTGCCACGTTTTCCCATCTATAGTTGTCGACATATTTCATTCCTGACCACATTTTGGACCAAAAGACTAAAGGACGGACGACATTGCTATCATTAGCCACACCACACCACTACTTAACCATTAGTGGTTTAATGCAAATGAGATAAAAACGTCTTGGCTATCTCATCATCTCTGTGGACACTGACGTCTATCTCCAGTACACACTAACTGCAAATGAATAAAACATAAAACATTGTGTTGGACCTTTAAGTTCAAAGAGCATGAAATATGCACATTCCCATACTTGCTCCCACTGTGGGGTGTAGCTAGTTTACTATGATGTTACTGACTTTCATGTCACACCATCTATATTTAATCGGTAAAAAAATTAGCGGATAAACACTCCTGGTGTTCATCCGCTTCCTTTCATTAAAGTTTCAGCATCATTGTTTCCGACGTTAGATGTACTGCAGATGTCAGGATAAACAGAAGAGCAGGGAGAGAGAGAGAGATTAAGGGTGAGGTCACCAGAAAAGGGCTGAATGAGGGAAGACTGGGGGGGGGCAGGAAGAGAGAATATGAATGATGTATCCTCAAGCTGTAGCGCACAATGAATACTGAATACCAGCACACACACAACCCTCTTAAATCCAATTTCACTTGAGAGTGGAAATTAATGAAAAGCCTGGCTTCATGCCATCCCGAAGTCAGCTTGCCTGCCAGAAATTTAGGAATTATCTTTGACTCAAATTTGACATTTGAAAAGGAAGTACAAGAGGTCTGTGTGCTGCTGACCTGAAGAAAGTTATTCATGCCATTATTTCAATTTAAACTCCCCATGTTCTTGCTCTTACAAAAAAAGCACTTTGGAGTTGGTTCAAAATGCAGTCGCTGGGCTTTTAACTTGGAACTTAGTTAGAGCATACGTTTTATCATCCTCCACCGCCTTCCAGTTGCTTTAAGAATATAATTGAAGCTTTTACTGATCAATTATGATCATATTTTTTTGACCTTTCAGGATAAGGGTGCTTAAGCAGCCATTTGGTGCATTGTCATATCACTCTATGTACTTCTTTTAATTGATTTCAATGCTTTATATGTCAATTTACCATCTTAAAAATGTCATATTAATAGTAGAAACAATAGATCAAATGCAGATCTAAGGGTCTACAGCCGTAGTGGCTCTGTGAGGCAGTACTTAGGCAAAGCTGCGTTGGATTAAAAGTTAAGAGATCAGTTTTTACAACTCATCCTGAGGGAAACATGAATGTCTGTACCAAGAAGTTAATTTAGTTTATCCGTTCTGGGCTACTGTAAAAGCATGGCGGTGCAACACGACGGACTCCGTGGAGAGAGGACCTGCTTCCTAGTTAGATATTAATGGCTCATTTTAAGGTAACGAAAACACAATTCTTTGATTATACACTAAAGAAAACATACTTATTAATATTATATTCCATTTCTGCCAATAGATCCTCCTAATTGTTATACACTGGGCCATTAAAACCACAAATATCAGCCTGTTTGTGGTCCGCGGAAGTCATTAGGATAAATCCTCTCTGCACCATGAACATGTGTACCAGAGTTAACGATGTGTAATGTGTCTTTGGTTAGTTCGGATTCATTGAAGTCACAAAATAACACAAACAAACTAACCGATCTGTGCAGTGGTAGAGCAGCAACTTCCGTGTTCTGCGAGGTTAAATGACTGTTTTTGTCAATGGAGTCTGGTGGCTTTGATGACGGCTTCAGTTCACCGTCAGAAAGGGCTGTCTCTCAGCAAGGTAAATATAGCGTAACCCAATTAAACTGATATTATACTATATTTATTGAGGTGGGCCGTTCTTTTAGGAGGCTAAAATACATTGTACTGCTGCCCCCGTCCACAGCAGTACATCGCTTTGCTTCCGGGCAGTAACTCCTGTCTGCCTCTCCAAACTGGGGCCGTGCCGACTGCTATTGACTATGGATAAGTACCTCATACAACCCCCCTTCCAAAAATCCAAACTATCCCTTTAATTAGCATTCATTATCCTGTGTGCAGTCATCAAGCACCCTGTAACCATGGTAAAAGAAGTGCAGTGAGAATATTATGAAAAACAGATCAAAGTGAAAACAGCACACTGAAGGGAATTTCCGGTTGGAGAGCAGCAGATGGTGCGTCTCTCTGCTCCTCAAATCTTTTCTCTCTTGGCTTTGCTTAACAAGCATTCAATAAAACTAAAATATCTGCATATTAAGTTAAATGTACATTATGTACTTTTATTAAAATATGTTAATCAGTCACTTCCCCACACAACTATGCATAGAAAGACCTTGAGGCAATCATGTACCACAGTTTGATTTGTTATGTTGAAAAAAATATAAAACACAGCTTCACAATATATATATATATGTATGTATATATATATATATATTTATAAAAAAAATGCATTGCCCCAGTTCCCATTTACAAAGAAATGTACTCCGCTAGGAGCCACATAATAGCACCGTGATGAATTACACTCCTATACATCACATAATAGATAATTATAACAACAAAACTACAAACAAAAACAACACGGCAAATTGAGGTTTGATGATATCACAGAGGAACATGGTGGGTGAATGTTGCTGAAAAATGGTGTTTTTGTATTTTTTGAAGACGATTCAGTGATCATGTTTGGAGATTATGTATAGGTGGGAAATGAGTGCATAGATCGATTAATATATGAACAGACATGGATGAAACAGTGAGAGCACCACTGTAAATGTAACCGAGGATGTGGTTGACAGTCAATACATTTACTTGAAAACACAATATGCGAGTCAGTTGTGAGAATGTATAAAATGAATAGGATGAATGTCTGTATAACAGGAAGATGAAGGAACACTGTTGTAGGTAAATCAACGTATAAATATGGCACCAGGTAAGTCTTGAATGTAGTTTTCTCCCTGCATGTAAAAAGTGTCCATGGCTCTTTTTCCTATTAAATTACTCCTGTTGTAACCTCCCTCGGCTTGGTTAACCGTTGTAGCAGACCGGACCAACTTGGAAACCAAATTTCTGGTTCCCCTTCCCAAAATCAGACACGGCCAGGTCGATGATGGGGAGCGTGTTGGAAAGCGGAGCGTCAAATTCCAACACTGTCCTCTCTTGCCCCGAGCGCGTCTACAGCAGAGAAAACACAATCGAACAGTTAAAAAAACAAAATGTAGGTGTACATGTTCACACTCTAATTATGACTGTCAGTTAACGTGATAATAACTCGTTAATGCAAATTCGTTTTAACCCCACTAATTTATTTAATGCATTGATCTTTCAGAGGTTCAGCGGGCAAAGTGTTAAAGCTAGAGTGAAGATAATGGCCTCATATGAATCTAGAAAACCTAAGGAATCCATTAGTACCAACCATGTCATACTTGCATGTCACAAAGGAGTCTAAATAACGCTCCAATGTTACACTCATTTTTGTCAAGGAAAAACTGGCATGGCCATTTTCAAAGAGGTCCCTTGATTTCTGACCTCAAGATCTGTTGGGCTTCAGTTTGCCATGTTATGATTTGATTATATGTTTTCTATTAAATGCAGTACCTGTGAGGGTTTCTGGACAATATCTGTCATTGTTTTGTGTTGTTAATTGATTTCCAATAATAAATAAATACATCCATTTGCATAAAACAAGCATATTTGCCTCCTCCCATGTTGATAAGAGTATTAAATACTTGACAAATCTCCCTTTAAGGTACATTTTGAACAGATAAAAAATGTGTGATTAATTTGCGATTAATCGTGATTAAATATTTTAATCAATTGACAGCCCTAACTCACATGTATAAATGTGCCACTCACCTGACACCCGTCGTACAGCGCGCTGATGTAATGCGTGTTCTCATGTGTCAGCTCCTCCCCGTTGGCGCCTCTGAAGCGCAGTGCTTGTTCGTAGTTGTAGGTGGTGGCGTGCAGCCAGGCGGCGGAGTTGAGGCAGTGGTAGGTGAAGGTCTGCTTGGCTGTAGCGCTCAGCAGCTGCAGGAAGGTCAACTGGACCACGTGGACTGGAACGTCGTCCGACCCGGTGTAGGAAATCTGGGAGAGAACACCAGAATCACACACACATAAAGTACACAGAAAAGTATTTGTTTACACCATAAATTGTCTACATTCAATCCTATAACTAAAAAACAGGTGAGGGAAAACAGATTGAGTAATGGAATACAGTGGATTATCGCTACTATATTTTATTACAATAAACCATAGACTGTATATGAAGATGGACAATTTAACAGCTCCCCACAAGTGAAGCCAAAACATCTGGATTGCCCCCTGGTGGCTGGTTGCAGAATAACTCATAATCCCCACCCCCTCCATGTTAGCAGATGGGACGTACACATCAAATACATTTTTCCCAAAGATGGTTTCTGTCATTTTCGGTATTTCTTATCACGCTGATGGATGTTCAAGCGTTCATTTTTCTCATAAGTTTGGTTTTAATCAGTTATTTGATGCTACAAAAAGTTGGTGTCATGATTGACAGCTGCCCTGAGTGAAGTAGTCGTAACCAGAGGCTCGGGGATTATACGAGAGAGGAGACGCAACTTTAACTTTCCATAACCGTCACCAGTCTGTGCAATAGAACATGTGTCAATTTGATCATAAATGTAGTTACAGAGATATTATGGTTAGTTGTTGTGTTTTTCTCGCCAAACAGCTACCGTGGTGCTAATGTAGCAGCTGGGTGGCTCATGCTAACAAGCTGCGGCTGTGCTCGGCTCGTGATTGGTTTGGGCGGGTGTGTGGATGGGACCTCGATACCGCGGCTCCAGACCCCCGATCACTACTGCGCAGACTCTGGTTCCAATGACGTCAAAATCTCAAGATGGGTGCTCCTATATCCGGGATATTTTGGCTTACCAACAAAGTGGCACAATTTAGATTAACACCCAGGGTCTACTGGTCTAGGGGCTTAGGGGTTTATGATGCTGACTGTGACCATATTTTATGGTAATTCATCCAATGGTTGTTGAGATATTTCACTAAAAAACAAATATGTCGACCTACTGGTGGTGCAAGAGGTGAAATCAGAGAATCATCAAAGTCAGTAGGATTCGTCCTCTGAAAACTATGAATGTTTGTACAAAATGTCATGGCAACCCATCCAGTATTTGTTGAAATATCTCAGCCTGGACCAAAGTGGTGGATCGACCAACAGACCAACGGACCCTCCTCAGAGCCATGCTGCTCGTTTGGCTAAAAATGGAAGTGCATATAATATCAAAACATATTAAAACATATTTGAAAGGCATTTGCAGCATAAAAGCAACCTCACTCACTAGAAAATAAAGAGAAGGAAAATCTCCCATAACTGGAGGAACTGTATGTTCACAGTTACAGGATGACCTGATCAGATTTGACATGTTTAGTCTGATAAAGGTTGGGAGCTATAATTCAGTGTGCAGATGCACTCTGCTTTTTCCAAAATAAAGTCCACTCGTCATGAGAAAAGGGCTTTGAAGTTGCTATATCACTTTTGCAACACTTCTAAATGGTGGGTCAAACAAGGTTCAGTTTCTGTCTATCAACCACCTTATAATGAACATGTTAATCATCACCGTCACTGTTAGTTAGTTTTGCTGTTAACCTCTGTTCCTCCCTTTCAGTTTTCATTATGAAGACATGTTTCTCAACCCATGATCTTCAAAAGTTTTTTTTATAGCTTATAAATCCCAGAACGGACCAGCACCTGTCCTCCTCCGGGCCACGGCAGTCCCTTTGCTGGAGCAACATATTCCCCATCTACTCGTTGCCTGGAGCCGTCCTCACACAGAATTCCTTGCAAAAATTTCCCAAGAGTATTTTGTTTGCTCGTCAGTAGTGCTATAAGCCCCGGGAGAGATCTGGACTGTCGTCTTCACATGGAGACTTTCATTAGTCTCCACTCTATAAAGGAACAGTGTGTCACATTTCGGGGCGGGGGGTCTATTAGCAGAAATGGAATATAATATTCATAACTATGTTTTCATTAGTGTTTAATCACCTGCAACTAAGACTTGTGTTTTCTTTACCTTAGAATGAGCCGTTTATATCTACATAGGGAGCTGGTCCTCTCTCCACGGAGAGCGGCTCACGTTACCACAGTCTTGGAAAGAGAGGAGTGAGCGGAGGGGTACTCAGTTGGTTGCAATCACACTAATAGATGCCGCCATATCCTACACACTGTACCTTTAAATAATATGTTGCCTGCTCTGGTGGGAACTACCAGCCCTTTGCTTTGTTTGACTTCATGTCATAAGTAGTAGTTTTTATTGAGCACTTTTGCAAAACTACAAAAGTGAAGGCAAAGACGAAAACCCAACCTGGAATTTTATAATTTTAGGGGCAAGCCCTCTTGGACTTTGGTGTTTTTTGAGGACACAAAAGCCAGAGGCTAAAAGCCAGGGCAGCGAGGCCATCGAATAAAACAATAATTTCTAAAGTCTGCGGAAATAATGAATTTAACTAAAGGGCTAAGGATGATTTTATTTTTAATACATAGTAGTCTATAACTACCAGTGAAAAAAAAAAAAAAAAATAATAATAATAATTTCTCAAATTACATGATAATTTATTTTTATTTACAAATTACCAATATTTTATACAAACTCCTGAGTCCAAAGTCAGTCACTGGTTGTAGCGATGGACGAGCAATGCAAACTATCATCATCAATAGCGCGTTTTTCCAGTGGTTCATACCAGGCACGAATTCGAACCCGCCACCGCTTATGTGCGCAGCGTTTCACTTGATGTCGCCCAATACGAATTCAAAATCTCAACAGAAGACACCGGTATCTAAAAAACGTTTTGGCCGGAAAGAGGCAGAGGAGAAAACGGTGAAATCAGTCATCAAGGCCACTGTGGCTGCAGGGCATATTGTTTTTTGAGTGGCATGAGGCCAAATTGAGGGGGCACGCCAGCCGTGGCCGCCGTGAAATTCCTGCCCTGTTGAGAACCCTCACCGGTTCCCTATCTTTGAACACATCCAATTTTCTTTGTCAGACTACATGACCGAGCTGGTTGAACCGCTACCAAGGGTTGTGGTGGATGGGAACTTTACTCCGACCCCATCAATGCACCCCATGTCATTTATCATTACAGCAAGCAAGGCTGTCTGTTCTACAACAGGAAAAACCGCATTAGAAAAACTAGCTGAAGCTTGTTAGTCAATCAGAAAACTTTACTGCTACTAACTTCAGTTGAGCTGAATGTTTTTGTCATTGCAAGCAGTGAGCAACCTTCGGGTCTGAAAGTGAAGTCAATGCTGAGAAGCCTTAAACTTGCATTCTCTCTAACAGCCAGCAGGGGGGGACTCCTCTGGTTGCAAAAAGAAGTCTGATTGTATAGAAGTCTATGAGAAAATGAGCCTACTTCTCACTTGATTTATTACCTCAGTAAACATTGTAAACATGAGTTTATGGTCTCAATCACTAGTTTCAAGTCTTCTTCAATACACCATGATGTTCACTTAGTAAATTATGGTCACATTTAGAGTCAAACAGACCATAAAGCAGGGGATGCTTTAGGGCGTGGCTACCTAGTGATTGACAGGTCAAAAACCAAGATGTCGACGGCCAAAATGCCAAACTCAAGGCTTCAAAATGGCAGTCCACAAACCAATGGATGTCACGGCGACTACGTTCACTTCTTATATACAGTTTATGATTATAAGACACTTTGAATACCCTGCTAATAAAATGTTGAGTGCCTTTCTATAGCCGACAAGTGCTGCTTTTTCTATGAAGTCTTGTATAAAAACACACACTTACACGCATTGATAACGTGCAAAATAATCACACTGTACCTGTTTTCCTTTCCTGAATTTACTGTACCAGGTGCCGGACTTCTCCCCTTTCCAGGCTGCTAACTTCACCTGATGGCAAATAAAAAAAAAAAGATCACCTTCACTAAATCAAGAAACAGTTGATGATGAAATAATGTTTGATCTCTTTCTGAGAAGTAATTCAGCTTTTGGCAAAGGCTCCTGTTAGCTTTGAAAAGGAATGTGTGTGTGTGTTTTTCTGCATGAGAACTAACCGACTGGAACTTCTTGTCAGGGTGAAGACACGTCTCTCCCTGTGCAGTGAAGTTACAAAACACCTTGAAGGAGTCTCTATGGCAACCCTGGTTGGGATCTATCCAGTACTCGCCTGGAAAGAGAGAGATAAAGGGAGAGGAGGGCAGAGGGGTCAAAACTCTCAAAGCTAGTACCACTGTCAACACCAAACAGAGGAGAATCATAAAGATTATATCAGATGGAGAAGCAGACACAGAGACGGCTATTAAAAAAAACATATGCAGGCAAACACAAACTGATGAAGTACCGTTGGGGAGCTCTGGGTGGAGGAGCCAGAGCTCCTTGCAAGTGCGGGCGGGGCTGTCATACGTCCCTTGTGGGTTACGCAGATCCTCCACCTCTACTTTCATAGAGGACAGAGACGCAAACACTTCCTCCATGCCTTGGCCCTCCTTGTCCTTCATCCAACCGCCCTGCTCCGCCTGGTCCCTCTGCATCCACTCCTCCTCTCTTCCATCTATCGCCTCCTCCTCCTCCTCCTCCTCTTCAAGTGTAGCACCATCCACTAAGGTGTGGGTTCTCCTTCTCCGTCCTCGCTCTGGCATAGGGGACATGCCAGCTGCTGGCATCCCCTGAGGAGAGGAGAGGAGAGGAGAGGAGAGGAGAGGAGAGGAGTGAAGGGAATGGGGGAGGAAGGGGGGGAGGAGGAGGAGGAGAAGGAGAGCAGTTAATTGTAAGTTAATGAGAGTTGTTCGGTTGTTGGATGTACTACATTTCTGTAAGCAGAACCCACTTGTGGTCCTGGAAGTCCTACAGGCCCAGTGTCTCCTCTGGGACCAATTGGACCCTAAATACACAGAGAAAGGGGGTTAATTTAGGATGGTAGAGAGGTATGAAGCTCCAACGTGACAGAACTGACTAATTCAATCCAACAAAACAATGAGCATCACAGTTACCTGGTTTCCTTTAGAGCCCTTTGAACCAATAGCACCCTGTGAGAGAAGTAAAGAGTTAAACACACACAGAGGGAAGGTGAACAATGTCCCAGTAATCCCAACGCCAACCATGGTGATGTATATTTTTGCATGTCTACTCACAGACAGACCCGTGGTGCCAGGTGGGCCAGGGGGACCAACTGGACCAACTTGACCCTGATGTTAAACATGAAAGAAACAAAACTGTCAGATAAAGAGAACAAGTAGATATGCTGGAGGTAACTACTACAAATGCATTGTTGTTTGTTCACGGGCCTGGCTCTGTATGTGTTTGTGTATATTTTAAGATACCTCATCTCCCTTTGGACCTGATAGTCCCTGGTTTCCTGGCAGTCCTCTGTCGCCCTTCTCTCCGATGTCTCCCGGTGGACCTATCAGACCTATTAGACCCCCGTGACCCTGCACAGATGGCACAAATGAGCTCAACGTCAAAGTCAGGTCAATGTCAGAGTGTGTGTTTATGTGTGTAAAGTATGCACGCACCTTGTCTCCCTTCTTGCCATGGTCTCCCTTTAGTCCTGGTAATCCCGGTGGACCCTGAGAAGATGAAGTTATGATGAGGTCAAACACAAGATGTAGAACGTGCATAAAAGGACTCATTCAGTTATCACGCTGACAGAGTAAATATCTGAAGGTAAAGGCACATCCTGCTGCAGCTCCTTTGTGAAATCAGCGGACTATGTCCATAAACTGTCAATAGAATCTTTTTCTTTTCTCTTAATGTCATTTGAAGAGGTATTTTTTTTCTGTATTATGTTCTTGATTTGATGAGTGATCTTACCATGGGACCTGGGGGTCCTGTCTGGCCAGGTGGTCCATTTAAACCCTGCTCACCCTGAGAGAAACACACACAAACAGAAACTATTTAACCTCCATCTGTTTTATGCTCCGCTTCCACTGCTTCATCGTTCAAGGTCTGACTTACCCCAGGGCCAGGGATCCCTCTTAAACCTTGAGGACCGGCCTTCCCAGGGTGTCCTTGGGCACCTACAGGCCCCGTCTTCCCTATGGGACCCTCCAAACCGGGTGCACCCTAAAATGGACGGACAACACGGTGACCTTCAGAAGCTGTGAGCAAATTGTATTATTCCTTAGAGTTGTTTCGAACTCTCACCTTCGTTCCTTTCAGGCCCGCCTTTCCTTCCTTTCCTGATTTTCCCAAGTGGCCCTGAAGAGCAACAATTAAAAACATTTTAACCTGAACATGTCACACAGATGCAATGATGCACAAACACACCTAACCAGTTCAGTTCAAAAAAGTCGGTGCTAACAGGAAACGGATCAGATCTAAAATGCAACAATGTATAATTTATTTTTCTTGGTCCGGACCAAATGAACCGAAGTACAGATGTGATAGCACTCTTAACCCCCATTTCCACATAGCTCTGTGTACGTATGCAGGTAAACCAGAAGTTCATGCATTCCTGTGGGAACCTCCGTGATCTCTGACGGGTTTGCGAAACTCCTTCCGTTTTTTCCTGGCCCATCATTTGCATCGAATACGTTGAAAAATTTCTTTTGCAGTAGGATGTTAGCATTTTACGATACAATACTAAACTGTGGAAACAATGCATTAGTGTCACTTTACCTTTTATACAGTATATATATATATATATGATATTTATATCATATTTTGTCTTATATCTTTTAATTTATTTGATTATTAATGTTACATTTTATCCTTTATTTTAACTCGCACAATTTCATGTTTAGAGTCTCATTTTGTTTTTACTTGCGTGATCTTCTTTTTCTTTTTTTTATACATATTTAATGAGCATTGTTGGAGGGAGCCTGAGTCAACGACTGCTTCTCTGTTGTTGTTGTGAATATGATAAATAAAGAACTGGAACACACTGTGAGAATGCATTAAGAACAATACTGTAAACCTCATCCTAACAGGGGAAGGGTGTTCAATCTTTTACTTAATCAAACAGGAAATAGAAAACAAGGATTCTGAGTGAACACAAAAACACAACAAACCCTTCGTCCAGGAGGTCCAGATGGTCCTGGTTCTCCTGCCGCTCCTGGTGGTCCCTGAGAAATATAAAGAAACTATTATATGACCAGTCATAGCACTGGATGATGACGGCATCTTTCATGTTTATGAATTGAAGAAGAGCATGGATGTGATGGTGTATGATGCAGAAGGGAGGAGCTCACAGATTTCCCAGGGTCTCCTGTGTCTCCTTTAGTCCCGGGCAGACCATCCACACCCTGACGAGGAAAGAAACATAGTGGGAAGATGAAAACTACACTTCTGTTGCACCAGAAAATAAAGATGTCTTTATGGCAACATGAAAGGTTTTAATGTAGTTATGTGCTAATGCAGATACAATTATGAGACATATTAAAGAAGAGTACTAAAACAGAAAGAAATATCCTGTCATGAGGATACTCAATCTTAGCTGCCATGGCTTTTCCATAAATCTTTTATTCCATATTTCCTCCTATACGAACCCATTTGTGCCCAAAGACTATATTTAGTATGTATGACATACTTTGGGCAAGTATCTAACAGTACAACTTTGACATTTTTAGATCATGTGAAAAAAATCTTACTTTTATTAATAGTCAAAGTCAGGATTTTTGAAAAATTAGGAAAAATGCTAACATTGTGTTTATTAAATGTTTTCCATATAAAATATTTTTTACACTGCATATGTGTGCATATATTTGATATTCAACTATTTATGAATTCATAGATACCATACCTTGATTATGCTCCTTGGAGTTACAGCTATTATCCTATCATACTATATCTAGTATTTGGTCACATGGGACTACTGTGTTTTCCTAAAATATGATGGAGTCTATTGCAAAAACATTAGTCCCATGTGCCCAAAGAGTAGATATAGTATGATAAGAAAAACTCTATTATTGTTTTGTTGGTTTTTGTATGGTCTATTTATATCACAGCAAATTGTTCCTTTAAAAACAAAGTGACAGTGACATCCTTAAAACCAAGGAAAGTCATGCGTTTTATCCAAGAAAGATCTTTTTGATCAGAAAGTCTTTGTTCTGGCAATTTCACAAGATGTTTCCATAACTGCCAAAAGAATTTGAATTAAAGATGCAGAAGAAGAAGAAAGGAAAGAGGAAGATGAATAGAAAAAGTAGGCACTCACGTTGGGTCCTGCCTCTCCCTGCTGTCCGAGGTCTCCGGTGAGACCTGGAGGACCCTGAGGAGAGACACAGAGGTAGTAGAGCATTATATTGTAAAGCATTAATGTGTTGTGAATCAAAGGCAGGAAGCAGTAACTACAGGAACAGAGAAGTTGAGTCTTTTTAGGCTGATTATTTTACTCAAAAACATCAATGCCATAGAGCCTACATTATGAGTTCTGTAAGTTCATCCCTATACCTAACCAGAAAAATGCAAAGGCTACTGATGGCACATTATTTGGGTAGAGAAAAACTTGGGAACAAATGAAAGACAATTTGTCATTATAATTTCCATCACAAATAGATGCTAAGCAAAATTGTATTTTGTTTGTGTATATTAGGTTATATGTAAGATATATTCCTATGTCTCCTGAAAAGCAACCAGCACTGCTATAAAAACGTTGTCACTTGTTGGCTTCATGAAACTGATTTCAATCTTAAAATAGGCTACAAAATAAAAGCGACAGGAAACCAAAAGGCTGGACCAACTAAGCTCTTGGTGTAAAGAGACTGTAGTGAATGGTCCCTATTTGACAAATGTCCTGAATTACTTACATAATATCTAAAAAATGCAAATAATGCACTCTGCCCTTGAATAACAGGATAATATCTATCTACCAACAAAATGTTTCTCCATTGTTACTACTTCATTTTGTTTATTTAAAATACATGGATTCTCCTACTATTATTTAAAGTTATATTGAAATCAATTATGGCTGTCAAAGTCAACGCGATAATAACGCGTTAACGCAAATTCCTTTTAACGGCACTAATTTCTTTAACGCATTAACGTAATCAATCTTTCAAAGGTTATGAGTGACTCGTATCATATGAATCTAAAAACCTAGTATAACCTGTATTAAAGTGTACAGTATAATGTAGTTTCTGTGTGTATTACAGAGCTTTGTGTTATACAGAATATAACAGTACAACAGTGTTTTTTGGTATGATTGTCTCACAGCGTTGCCCTTGGCTCCGTCCTCCCCTGTGGGGCCCCTGGCTCCTGGAGGACCAGCTGCTCCTGAAAGGCCCGTATCTCCCTTCTCCCCCTGGTCTCCTTTTCCTCCCTAAAGTAGCAAAGGAGCAGAGCGAGCGGTTAAGAGGGCTGAGAGGAAGAAGCTTAAAAGCTGAAGATGGTGGGAGCAAGTTTGAAGATGTCTCTGATCAAGCAATCAAACTCACGGGTCTTCCTGGAACACCGACTGCTCCGGGGTCACCTGCCTCGCCATCCTCCCCCTGAGAGAGAGAGAGAGAAGTAATGTGTAAGAAATCATGGAGGAAATTTATTTTATTCATTTATTTTTATTAATTTATTATGAGTATTATTTGTGTATCTACTTTTATTTAAAAAATATTTAAATATATTATAATTTGTATTTTTTTATTATTATTATTATTATTATTAAAGAAAATTCTCTATTTTTGAACATTTTGTTTTTCAATGTACAGTTGCTATCTGTTATTATATGTACATATTATTTTATTTGTTATGGTTTAGGTTGTTGTAGACAATTATTCTTAAGGAAACAATAAAAAGCATGATTAAAAAGAAATCATGGAGGAGAAGAGAGATTTGTTGGGGAAAGAACAACATCGTCATACAACATGCATGCAGAAAGTGTAACTGTCCATTTCTTCACCTTCTCTCCAACAACACCTGGCTGTCCTATCATCCCGAGTCGACCAGTCGGACCCTGAACAACACAGAAGAAATCACAGTATTTCTCCAGAATTCAAAACAAGCGCTTGACTACATGAGGACGTATAAAGATTACAGGGAGGCTTACCTGTCCACCAATAGGTCCTTGAGGACCAGAGGGGCCTTGTTGACCAGGTGGACCCTAAAACCAGGTATGTAATGAGGGAGAAATAATAATCAGTTTATTAATTTGTGTAAATAAATGAAAAATGTGATGTAAATAAGGGACAGCTCTTTAAACAGGATATAAGCTCACCATTAGTCCCACATGTCCGCTCTCACCCTTCTCTCCTGGCAGGCCGGGCATACCCTTAGAAAACACACTCAGGATTAGAGGATTAAACCGAAGAGCTTCACTTTGTCTATTCAGGAGACATCACTTCAATGATCCGCACCCTGACTGCTGAACAAATCTCACCTGTAATCCTATTGGTCCTCTAGATCCCTTGAACCCGCGGAGTCCCTCATCTCCTTTGGGACCGTACATGCCCTGCTGGCCCCGGGGGCCCCGCTCTCCATCTACACCCTGGTACACAGCGGAGAGTGACGAGTGAGTGTCTTTATGACTTTAAATGATTAAAGGTCCTGTGAAAAACTCACTCTTAGCTTTGATGATGAAAGACTGATATCTGTATTATACTCTCAACTGATGTCTTTCGGAGATCAAAACCTAAACAAAATTAAAACTAGATGGGAGGACGAACCTTCATTCCTCCTCCTCCTCATCATCATCATGTGCTAGACGGGGTCAAAAACAATCTAAAGTTTTGCATAAGGTTCATTTAAAGAAACAGTGTGTAACATTTCAGGGGATCTATTGGCAGAAATGGAATATAATATTCACAACTATGGTTTCTTTAGTGTATAATCACCTGAAACTAATGACTAACTAGAATGAGCCCTTCATATCTACATAGGTAGCGGCTCCTGTTCATGGAATCCACCATGTTGCACCGCCATGTTTCTACAGTAGCCCAGAACGGACAAACCAAACACTGGCTCTAGAGAGAAACTTTCGTATTTTCACGCTATCTGAAGGCCACCATAGTTCTCCGATACACTTGTGAAAATGCGGTAACGTGAGCCGCAGAGTGTAAAACCGTGGTACCGCCAGCCGCTGTCTGACTTCCGTTGCAACTAAAGTAGTGTTATTATGGTAAGGATGGCCTCTGAGCGAGGCAAACAGCGTTACCACGGTTTTGCACTCGGCAGCTCACGTTACCGAAGTCTTGGAAAGGGAGGAGTGAGTGGAGGGGTACTCACACCACTAGATATCACCAAAACCTACACATTGTACCTTAAAGCAAAGCCAGGATTGCTCACATATATCCCAGGACAGACGCTGGCTGTGATAGCAATCTACCACATGCATTCTGGTCTTACCCTCAGCTTCACTGCTAACTACTAGACAATGGCTTTTAAAACCATCAGTGAAGTTCTTGGGGTGACAATGTCACCGTGACATTAACACCTTCCCCACTTACAGCTGTAGTCAATATAGCAGATGAAACTGGGTTTAAACGTAAACCAGTTGGACATCGTTGCATTCACAAAAATCACATTGGCTTTTGGTAGAGGTAACCAGGGCGATGCTAACTTCCTGGTTGGCCTACAAAAATACATCATCCTTGGAGCACTCTATAACATTTGATTTCTCTGATTTGCTGCTTTGTTCTCGCTAACGCCACTCCCTCTCTTCATTCACTCTTTAGCTCACTCAACCATCGCTGAGAGTTAGATGAGGAGATTGATGACACTCTCATGTTTGTAAGGTAAAAATGTTACGATGTAAAATGCTGAATGTGAAATGAATGCTTGTCAAAAATGAAAAAAAAAGAAAGCAAATAAGCGTAGATGCTAAAAAATGTAATTATTCCTTTCACGACTAATGCATTATGAGTTAAGAAGGTTTGCAGTTCACTTGGAGTTCAGGCACAGCAGCCCCTTCATTTCATTGGACGACATGTCGGCGGGTGTGCCGGGAGCCAATCGGCTACTTGGAGTGGTTAAGGGGTATATTGGCTCGTTAGGCTTTGAAGTCTGGTCTACTAGTTCACTGCAGTGAGTTCAATGCATATATTTGGGATGAAGGTTGTCTTGCTGGCTGTATAAGATATTTTGTGCGTCAATTAAGATGTAAATATGCTTTATGTTGTGCCTTCATTGTAAAATAGGGATTAATAAGTGTTTTACTGTGTGTAATTTGATATAAGTTGTCTGAGTATTACAATTCCACACCTTACCATAGATGAAAAGCGGTTGCTAATTCCATTTGTATGTTGTGTTATGTTGTAGTTAATTATACTGTTATTTCTGTTCATTTCTGTTCTTCTAGAACCACACTACTGTACACTCATTCAAGTGTAAACCTGCACAGCCTTCTAGTAAAAGAACAAGAAACCTCTGAAGCATCTTCTCATGTATTCTAACCGATACACCACAGTGATTATAAACTCCACAACCAGAGACATTTATTAAGAGGTGCAAACCTAGCGAACATTATGAGTTCAAGATAAACATTGAAACCAGAGTTATAACAGCCAGACAGTGAGCAACATAAGAAATGTTAACTTGTGGGACTTTTGGGATTCACAAACTTCTCATCATATTTGTGCTGCTATGCAATTTGAGGTCTTTCAGTTTTCATGACAGAGACAGAGAGAAGAGCCGACTCACCGGAAGTCCTGACTGACCAACTACACCTTGAGTGCCAGTAGGGCCTGGGGGGCCCTGTGAAGAGAGCGAGAGAGAGAGAAACATTCAGACATGATCAGATCCACTCTGACTACGGACTACAGTCCATGTTGATGAACTTCTCTTGACTCACTCCTTCCCCTTTGTCTCCTTTGCTGCCTTTCTGCCCGGATTCTCCCTGCTCTCCCTGTGGACACACACACAGAGAGAGGACACACAATTTATCACCACAGTACAAACACACAGTCTGTCTTTGCCTCTCTGACTCACAGACACACACAGTTCACCTTATCCCCGTCGTCTCCTGGAGGTCCTGCGGGGCCCGTAGCCCCAAGCATCCCTACAGGTCCCTGGTCTCCATCCTGACCGGCTGGTCCAAACGGGCCCTTCTCTCCCTGGAACACAAACACATTTCAACACCTGTTAGTCTACATACAAGCTGAATACACACAGACATAAAAAACAACTGATTCACATGGATATTAACTCAGGTGAAAGTATAAAACTGTGTCCCTGAAGATCAGTCTAAAGGAAACACATAATGAAAAAACTACTAAACACAGTAACATAAAAAAGGAGGTGTAATTACAGGCTCGCCCTTCTCTCCCATTGGTCCAGGTCCTCCTATTGCTCCGGCCCGACCAGGTTGTCCGATAGCACCTGCTGTTCCCGGAGGGCCCCTCTCACCCGTCAACCCCTATAGACAGGACGTATTGGTCTTTGAACGTCTTGGCTATTAAAAGTGCTGAGGCAATGAACGCTAAAAATGATGGATGCATAAAAACTGCTGGAATCATAACAGTGTTTGATACTGTTTTCAATTATAAAACATCACAAAACTGTTTTTTTATTATTATTTATGTTGTTTCAGTATGTTTGTTAAAATATTGCACTGAAAACATACGCAACTGAAGAAACATGCTTTCATTTCACAGACAAAAAACAGATGTACAGTAGAAGCATCCTGGACATGAACTGTAGTAACACAAAAAGCGATGTACTGTGACTCACTATGGCTCCTGATGATCCAGTGGGTCCTGATCCTCCTTTCAGACCAGGAGGTCCCTGGAAAGATCACACGTCATTTAAACTATGTAGCTTGTATCATTTATAATATAAAGAGGTCAAGTAATTTTGAATGGAGTTTGGTGTAGATGTATTTGTGTGAGTTACCATAATTCCAGGGGCTCCTCTGCTCCCTCTGAACCCTTTCAGTCCTGGAGGACCGCTCTTCCCAAATGTCCCCGGTAAACCTGGATCACCCTGAGACGCACAAAAAAAATATTGTACAATTAAAACACAAACGATGACTCCCTTTACACCTGGCATTAAAATGTGTATCCAGATTGTATCTAGATATGATTTCACCTTATTACATTTACAATTGGTAATAATATGTGTCTCCAGTGTCCACACTGAGATCTGATCGCTCTGTCTGAAAGGGCTGAGATCGGAGATTCTGAGATTCTCTTTTTTTGTTTTTTGGCCTCAAGAAAAGTATTTTTTTGTCACCCAATAGCATTTCTGAAGTCTAGAGAAAACCAGAGAATTACCCAGTGGACCTACTTACTTATTCAGCTGATTCTTTGCCTTCTTTTTTTTTGCCAGTGACTTTTGAATGGCCTCTAGAGGCATCAGGACCGCCTTAGCATTACGTATTTCCACCCACGTAGTTGTTATATGTGGATTGAAAGCGCATTTGCATTTACAGTTGTGTTCAATGAGGTCACAATGCGTTCCTGACCACCTCCAGAGGTGGTTTGGCCAATCAGATCACAATCTGTCCTCAATGCATTTTGGGTGAGTTTACACCTGGACCTTCACGTGGTCAAGCCCTATCCGATTGCAATCCGATCACCCAAGACGCATTTTATCGCCAGGTGTAAAGGGGGTCACTGAGATGGTGATGATGATTAGTGTTTATGTGTGAGTGACTGTGTGGACCTACCTTTCCACCTTCCTTCCCAGCAGCCCCAGGTAAACCATGCTCTCCAGGTACACCTGGTGCCCCTGGGTGACCTCGGTCACCTGTTGGACCGGATTCACCTGATTTGCCCTGAAACACACACACACAAGTGATTGGGTCAATTACACCAATACAGACATGACGCACACAGCAGGAGGCAACATTAAGTAACAGAACTGAGTCACGTAGTTGAGCTCACCTGAGGCCCGACAACACCTGAGGGTCCTGGAGGCCCCGTCTTCCCTTGGAATCCCTGCAGTCACAAAACAAGATGTCTAGAAAACATATTATGGTGCGTGTGAGTGTGTGTGTATGAACTCATTTGACCTCACTCACCGGCTCTCCTCGTTGACCTGGGTGACCTGGAAGTCCGTCTTTCCCAGCAGGACCCTAAACACACACATACATGCGTGCACACAGAACCACACAGACACACACCAAGACCAAGGTGAGGAATAAATAGGAGCTCAGGATGAAAAAGCATTTTTTTCATCGACTCAAACTTTACAGCAGGACCTGTCCGCTGCAGGCCGCTGTAGGTGATTTACAGCAGCACAGACTAGGATTTCTTTCCAGAGCCTTCTCAGTCAGATTACTTTTCTCAGAAAACGATAAAGACACCTGAAGCAGTATGAAATATTGGCACCATGCAGCCTGCACCACAACAAAATACCTCCCGCCATCCGAGCCACGGTATATAATGAAAAACTGGACTGGAAAAATCAGATACTGTCTTAGAGGTCAAACTGTGTTTGCCAGGGTTTGGGACCTTTTGTATTTTTGGAAGATTGTGTTCTCACTGTGAAGGCTTGTAGATGGATATTGTTCTGGTTCTGATCTGTATGTAACGTTGATATTTTAGACGGTACTTGGTTTGCTCCTATCTTTAAAGGGGAACTATGCCCATTTTCATAATTCATACATGTTATTCCTATGGACTAAGACAGTCCAAAAATATTAGTACACAAGAACAAATCTCACCCAAACCCAAAAACTAGAGTGCTAAAACTCAAACTTGTGATGTCATAGTGTATAAAGTGTGGAGCTGCTCCATAGACAATGAAGATGGAGAGATGACACTGAGAGCACCCAGGGGAATGATCTGAGTTTACGGGAACATTTTCTGTTTCACAGCTGACAACACAACAATCAAATAAAGCTCATTTGGGTATAGAGCATTGTCTATGGAGCAGATCCAGACTTTATACCCTATGACATCACAAGTTTGAGCTTTAGCACTCTAGTTTTTGGGTTTGGGTGAGAGTTGTTCATGTTTACTAATATTTTCTGGACTGTTTTAGACCATAGAAATAACATATATGAATTTTGAAAATGGGCGTAGTTCCCCTTTAACTAAAAACAAATAAGAATAATTTATAAACCCTTTCAAACTTGACAACATAAACATTCGAAATGGGCGCCTACAAATTTCCTGTTGCAATGATTGCGCCCAAAATTCCATACTAACATGCTATTGAGTACGCTAAAACAGCATGTGAGAGTTTACAGTATGTTCTATGGGTACCCACGAGTCTCCCCTTTACAGACATGCCCACTTTATGATGATCACATGCAGTTTGGGGCAAGTCATAGTCAAGTCAGCACACTGACACACTGACAGCTGTTGTTGCCTGTTGGGTTTGAGTTTGCCATGTTATGAATTGAGCATATTTTTTATTCTAAATGCAGTACCTGTGAGGGTTTCTGGACAATATTTGTCATTGTTTTGTGTTGTTAATTGATTTCCAGTAATAAATAGATACATACATTTGCATAAAGCAGCATATTTACCCACTCTCATGTTGATAAGAGCATTTGATTTCTAACAATTTAAAATGTGTGTGTGTTTTTTCACAACTCACACTTGATCCTTTAGGTCCTGACTCTCCATTCCTCCCTTGCGGCCCTTGAGGTCCCTAAAAAAACATAAACAGCCATTATAACAGGCGATCAATCAACTGAATTAATGACATAATATATTAACAGTGTTTTTCTTACCCTCTCTCCAGGAGATCCCTGGGGTCCATCTTGTCCAGAAGCGCCCTGTGAAAATGTAAGAGGGTTGAAGAACATGGAAGCCGTGACGGATAGGAGCTGGTGAAGCACAGCTAACAGTGTAAGTGTATTCGACCATTAACAATAACAGTTACTATTGGCCGAGAGGAGAGTCAGCTGACCTTTTCTCCTGATTTCCCTGTTGGCCCTTTTGCTCCTCTGCCGCCTCGTGCACCCTGCCGTAGAAGAAACACGCGTGAGACAAGGACAGCCATGAACTCTTACTGACCTGAGACAGACGGTGTGATTCGAACAGATCTCCAGTTCGGTAGGTAGTGAATCACTATACAGTGACGCGTTCAGGGACTTATTGGTTCAGTGAGCACAGTGATGACTCAGGGATCTGCAGAAGTGTGACTTTAAGGTGACATTGATGATAAGGCTAACATCAAGAACATAACTCAGGTATATTATGAAAAGTTTTGAAAAGTATAAATTGCTTTGCTTCTATTACTTTCAGACAAAGAAAACATCCAAAATACACATTTGGGTGTTTATTTTACTACTTTGTCTTTTTGCGTTTGTAGATTTCTCCTAAATTCACCAAAAGTTAGCATTAAATAATGCCTCATTTGCATATTTAAACATACAATTTCAGAAAACTAATGTAAGTAATCAACTGGGGAAGTTTCATGGTGGTATCTGTTAGTTCAATTTTTTACCCTATTCATCTATAGAGTCTTGCAAAATGGATGGAATATCACAACACACAAGTTTTCGCAAAAGTTTTTCTCAATCTCTGAGCCAGAAATCATCAAATCAATCAATTCAGTAGCTCTTACATACACCAACCATTCCAGTTTCATTCCTATCTATATTCTGAAGGTCTTTATAGAGGGGTTTGTTCATATACCATTCATAGCCTGATTTATAGAACATTATATTCATAAAAACATGGAGACATTTTTTCTTTTTTCATAGCTGTCAACAGTATTTTCTGAATTATAGGGTGATAAATAGAGATATCCTGAAGGAAATATCCGGCTCGTTAGCTGCTAAATGCTCCACTATGTCCATTAACTAGACGCTAACTGAGTTTGCCATTTGGTGCTGGGCAGAAAGTGTTTTTTAGAGCTCTTTAGCTGAAAACAGCTGCCTGCTGTGGCCGCAAACGACGCTATGATGAGAGCAGTGAGAGTGAACATGAAGTCTAGTGATGTTACTCCATATTCTCCAAGTATCTTCATACCTAATCTAAATGTATTACTCCTCTACTGCTCTACTGGATAGTACAATTTAACACTGTGTCATTTTAACCAAGATACAGTAAATGGAGAATTTGAATTCAACAACAACGTACAATATCCCAATTTTTTTTACAAGGTGCTTATATTTTACTGTGTTCCAGCTTTTCAGATTAAAGTGAGCCTCTACAAGATCACCCTTGAGTTACAAATGCTAATGAAAGAGAGGATGGCCAGGAGAGGGGGCAGGACTTCAGCTCTCTGTTTCTAGTCTTCTGACTCACCTGGTCTTAAAAGTGCATTCTGGACATTTCTTGATTTGCTTGTAGTAAAATATTTTGACTTGTGGATTGCCTTTTGCAAAAATATCTCCCTGTGCAATTCATTACCTACTGAACTGGGGAATGTTTTGAGACACAGCACTCACATTTGGACCCCTCTGGCCTCCACCTCCCGGTTGTCCTGCAGGACCCTGGGTAACACCACAGAAGACATTATTAGAGGACATTAATAGGAAAAGTCTGATTTCCTGATTCAATATCATCATGATTTTAAACCCTCTACTCACTTTCTTCCCTTTGTCTCCTGCAGCTCCCAGTGCACCAGGAAATCCTTCAGAACCCTGAAGAGGAAGAAGACGCATATGTATTATATCTGTAACCTGTTTACATTAATTTAATCCATCAGAGATTATTTTATTTATTTTACCTTCGGCCCCTGTCGCCCTGGATATCCTGGCAGCCCAGGAACTCCCAGTTTCCCCTAAAAAAAGAGACACAGTCTGACTCTTAACTCGTCTGGTACAAGTTTCAGAAGTTCTTATACAAGTTTAAGAATATTTAATGATATTTTTTATCAATTTTGTGGTGTACCTTCTCTCCAGAAGCACCAGAAGAGCCGGCTTCTCCTTGAGGACCCGTCTGTCCTTTGGGCCCCTCAGGCCCGTCTTCTCCTCGGCCACCTAACGCTCCGTTGTCTCCGACGTCCCCTTTTGCTCCAAACTCCCCTTTGGACCCTGGGAAACCATCCTCCCCCTGCAGACAGAAGGATTTGGAGGAGACAGAAAGAAAGAAAGAAAGAAAAGACAGTTTAGACAGATAGTGGAAAAATGGTCTGCATACTGACGTTGATCTGTGGAGGTAATATGTTATTTTCAGACAACAAAACATCCCGAATGGTTTCAGACAGAACCATTTTTCTGTCTCGCTCACCTTTTCGCCTTTGCTTCCCTTTAATCCTCTGATTCCATCTGCTCCCTGTCAAACGGGAGAGAAAAAAACAATCAGGAATTCAACAAGAAAACACAAAACGTGATATAATATCACTGCCTGTTTCCATGACAGCTTCAAGATGTGGCAAGCATATCAAACTGCTAGCACGCTTTGCCATTATACCTGACTGTTGGCAGTGAAAACCATAATATGCTTAATGCTTCATCGAGGTGGTGATGGCTTGAAAAAAGGTTTCTAGAACTACAAAATAGAGCCATATATTCAGATGGACAACCGTCCCATTTAGCCATTTTCTTCCGCTTATCCGTGCCGGGTCGCGGGTCCAGCAGGCTTAGCAGAGTCCCTCTCCCCAGGAACGTTTTCCAGCTCTTCCTGGGGGACCCCGAGGCGTTCCCAGGCCAGATGAGATATGTAATCTCTCCAGCGTGTTCTGGGTCTACCCCAGGACCTCTTACCAGTTGGACGTGCCCAGAAAACCTCCAAAGGGAGGCGCCCAGGAGACTTCCTGATCAGATGCCCGAACCACCTCAGCTGGCCCCTTTTGACACAAAGGAGCAGCAGCTCTACTCCGAGCTCCCTCTGGATGTCTGAGCTCCTCACCCTATCTCTACGGCTGAGCCCAGCCACCCTACGAAGGAAGCTCATTTCTGCCGCTTGTATTCGCGATCTCATTCTTTCCATAGGTGGGGGTTTGAACATAGATGGACTGGTAAATCGAGAGATTTGCCTTTCCGGCTCAGCTTCCTCTTCACCACAACGGTCCGGTACAAAGCCAGCATCACTGCTGACGCCGCACCAAACCGCCTGTCCGTTTCACGGTCCAAGTACAGTACTTGAGTAGCCTAAATGTACTTAGTTACATTCCACCACTGCAAGAGCACACATTTTTTTTTACAAAAGCACAAAGTTCTCAACGGATCTAGCGTCTTTATTTTGCTCTCTAAGTGCACCAGATTGATGCATTTAACTCTGAGACAGTTTCACAAATCCTGTTCAAAAGATTCCCTAAACCAACAGAGGATCATGAAATTCATCAGGAGATGTTAAAGCCAGAGGATCAGTAAAACTGGAGTCACTGTTGTTTTACAAAATAACAGGAATGTTTTGCATTTCCTACCTTGACTCCTCGTTGTCCAGGGTATCCAACAGGGCCCTGCACTCCTGAAGGACCCTACACATGAACACACACACATTAAAGGAACAGTTCGACATTTTGGAAAAAACGCTTATTGGTGTTCTTGCTAACAGTTAGATGAAAGGATTGATACCACTCTTATATCTGTCAGTTAAATATGATGCTACAGCCAGCAATATGTGTTAGCTTAGCTTAGCACAAAGACTGGAAACGGAGGGGGAACAGCTAGTCTGGTTCTGCCAAAGAAAACAAAATCTGCCTACCATCTCCTCTAAAAGTCATTAATTAACACGTTATATATTGTTTATTTAATCCTTTAAAAACAGATATTGCTGTTTACTTGATCCTGTTTGAATCAGTTTAAAATAAAAGCCATAATAGCTACAGCATTTATTCTTTTTGCAGCAGAAAGCTAAAGCTAAGCGGCACAAAACACGGTGACATCACTTGGTGGCACCAGATTTCCCCGCAGGATTGTTGTTTATATGATGGTGTTTAAATTGATTTAAAATAAAAACCATAATAGCTAGAGCATTCACTCTTTTTGCAGCAGAAAGTGATGAAGTAATGTCATCACGTCACATTACGTGGGAAATGTAACTTTGCACTTGTTCTGCTCATTAAAATCTCAAAAACTAAAAAATGTGCATTGATCAAATAACTTATGGAGTATTAAGAAATATTTTGTTCATGTTTATGCATTTAGAAATCTTTCGGATCAATATGTTTTGTGTGTTTATTTAGTAATGTTTTCTGAAAAAACATGTCAGATTTTTGTACTTTTACATTAATGACACAATTTCAATACCTTTGTCAATTATTATGGTTTATTGACTCATATGACCTTTTAGCTTAGGTTGTACAGATTTTAGGGATGTGAAGAAGTTGAAAATACTCAAAGAAATGACATCATAATAAGCAAAAATACTGGTGGACCCTTTCTATTGCAGAGTTCAAAGGGTTAATCCTAAACGACAACACAACATGCACACGACAGACTTACCGGCAGTCCTTTTTCACCTGGAGTACCTTCTCTTCCGGGGTGACCCTGATAACAAGAGGACATGTTAACATCTGTAGTTATGATGCGTTCCAGACAACCTCGAATCTCGAATATTTCCGACCTCCTACTAGAAAAAGTACAATGCAATGCCACTTAAAGTAGGAGTTCCTACCTGTAAACGTGGGGCAAATCCACCTAGTCTAGTTTATTACTGTATTTGACAGGGACAATGCATATTGATAACATTTCTGAAAATATGCCAGAGTTAGCCAGAAAGGCTAATTTTCATCTGTAGTCCCCGGGGCAGGCAATAGTTAAAACATAGACGTTAAGAATAACCGATAGAAAATACAATAAATGATAGAAGCCATTAAAAATAAAATATGCAGATACAAACAGAGCCTGCACCACATAGAGACAAGAGAGACCGTTCATATAACACACAGGAGCAACAATAGCATGACAACAATCAACAGACAGCATGACAACAATGTTAGGACTGGTGAATACGTACACTGTACAGCGACACACTAAGTGGGAGCAGCTTTTACACTAAATGAAATAATAACAAATAAGACGATAAATAACATCTCACTGTTCTAATGTTCACAAGCTTGATTTCTAGTAAACCAGGCTCTTACTGTTGTGGAGAAGGAATGGTAGTTTTCACAGTTTCTTATTTGTTGTGGTAAGTTGATCCAGTGCTGGGAGGCTCTGACAGAAAAAGCCGATTGGCCAAAACTACTTTGTCTTCTGGAGTAAGACAATCTCCTCTAGTTGTTGCTCTAATAGTCCGGCTGGTTTTTAATGTGATGTGAGTACAGAGTGGTGGAGGAGCCATGATGTGTAATATTTTGAAAAACGAGACACAGTCTCCTGTATTTAAGAACTTACCCCACTTAGTAGGTTGTTCTTTTAAAAATATTACAACGATGGTATCCTTATGGCTTCTTGTTTTATCGTTTGTTTGTACAGGGAGTACAGTTTGTACTCTATTGGCTTTAGCGTGGTTTCACTGACGTGTCCCCAACTTGTCAGACAGTATGTGATGTGTGGGAGGATCATTGTGTACATGAACATTTTGGCTGAATTAGTGGACATGCAGTTTCTTGTGAATTTGAAATTGACCAGGTTGAATCCAACATTTGCCCGACCTCACAAAGAAACAGTTCTCTGATGCCACACAACAAAGGAGGAGCACATTGTAAATGTTGAACCATCAACTGAAAGGCAACGTTAAGTATATTTCCCCGTGTTTAATTAAAATAATACATACTATCTTACAGTAAAAACTAATCTAAGCATGTAAATTGATGTAAAATATGTGGCCTTGTTATTATTCGGTAGCTGGTCACGATAAACAATCTCTGAAAGTTATCTTTTCTGCACAAAAGTTATTCCAAAAAATAAAAAAATGCCCCAAATAGTGTGGAGGCATCAATGCTGAGAGGTCAATTGTGTGTTCAATTGCCAAAGAAACATCAGTTTGTGATGGTCAACCAAGGTTTTGGTTTACGTTTGGCACCTGGAGCGCTTGGAGGTCAGAAGTTGGGAATTTCAAATGGGAAAATTCCGACCTCGAGTTGTCTGTAATGCAGCATTAGGCGTGTAGTTGTGATGTTAAGGTTAGGATTAAGGACTAAGGAATGCATTAAGTCAATAAGAGTCCTCAGACGTACATGAGTACAAACATGCATGTACTCACTGAGGGCCCGTCGTTTCCAGGTAAGCCCTGCATCCCTTTCTTCCCTAGAGGCCCCTGTAAAACAAAGATCAGTCAATCAAACATGATCTCCTTCACCCCGAAATGAAAAATCCTAATGAAAGTGTCGTACCTTCTCTCCTGGCAGTCCTACTAACCCCTGCGGACCAGGAAATCCCTGTAGGAGAGATGGAGCATTCGTGTTTCTGTGTATGCATTTAGGCAAGTGAGCTATTTCTGTGAGTATCTGTTCTCTGCTCGTACCACAATGCCAGGGTTGCCTTGCTGTCCGGGTGCTCCGATGTCTCCTACGGTTCCCTGTTACAAACAGGAAATGATGTCATGGGGAGTCATTTGTTATCAGGCTCTACTGATAAGAAGTGAAACCCAATTGTTCTTGCCATTGCAACATCAGCGCCCAGCAACAGAGCGGCGTTTCCGCCATTTTGGACTGAAAGCGACTACCGGACGCCAGTTAAACGTCCGCCTACAAAGAGCTGTACAAAAGTAAAACAAAATGATTTCTATTTTATTGTCATAATTTTAATGTCTCTACCGAAATGGCCTGTGTTGAACAATAAAAAATTATAAATATGCATACTATTATAACTATTTACTTTACTTATTTATTTATTAAACTCTTTTGTCCTGCCGCTTCCCAGAGGAGCGTAAAGTGAGCGATGGACATAAATGGAAGTTAGAAAAATCCAGCACACAGATTTTGAGAGCAATCTCAAACTGTCAAACTCAAATCTCAATAATCAATGTACAAAAGAAACACAGACCATGGATGTATAAGAGGTTGTGTCCTGTGCTTTTGTCCTGCGTGTTAGTAAACAGCCTACAACTACATTAAATTCTGTTTATGTCATGCTACTAGCTCTACTAGCTGCTGGCCGATAGCCGGTTGTTGGGGAACAGAGACGTTAATACATCCACCACGGTACAGGCTTACAGCATACAGCCCATGAGTGTATTATGTAAGGCATAATGTAAAGCGAGCCGGAAACCTCAACCCTGAAGGGGTTTATTTCACAACAGTGACCCGCTAGCTGTACATTATCCCGCTTATTACACGGCTACCTACTTAAGAAATCATAATTTGACACAAAAACAGTCCACCAGAGTCCGATATCAGAACTGCGCCCATAGCAACGGTCGTCTATAAAGAAATAACAGACCATAGAACGCCATTATTGACCAATCAGAATCGAGTATTCAACAAAGCAGTGTAATAATAGATAATAAAAGTGATGAATTACAGCCAATATATCCATTATTACAGCCGCATACAGTTAGCAGGAAGCTGGCAAAACTGAATATGTCATATGAGTGTGCAGGGCGGTGCAGTCCCATGGGTCTGATGCACGTTCATTATGCTGAGGAAAATAACTCTGGATTCGGCTATTAGTAAATTTTACATCTTTTAGGACATAATGATTTAAATGAGGGCTATTTAAGTGTTCGTACTGGGAAGTTGATTTACCTCAAAAAAGTTATCCTCTGATTAACAGACGTCTCTTTATACATGGACTCATTGGCGTTTTCAGTCCAAAATGGCTCCATCTAGCGGCTGTTGTCACCGGAGTTTTGTCTTTACTACTACCTAAATTATACTCACGAAGTTTCCCTTTGAACCTTGAACCCCGTCAATTCCTCTAATGCCCTGCGAGGAAAGAGAGGAGGAGTTAATACTTCTGCGTCCTTGAGCGAAAGTACAAAAATCATAAGACACTGCAGGAGAATGTATGTTTCTTAAAAGCAGCCAGCTCTATACTGTAAGTAATAAATCCCCTGTATGGCTTTTATTTTATGGCGGTAGCCTCTATTCCTAAAACTTTCCTGTCTGAGGAAAAGATATAAGGAGGGTGCCTCGTATCTTTAACAGATTTATTCCTGAGGCTTGTAACATGAGCCTCCTGGGACAACAGCTAAATGAAACTGAAAATTATGAGCCACCCTGTTGGTTTTGGCTACGCCGCCTCCTTGCTTGAGGCATTTAATGCTTCATTAACCAACACCGAGCACAAATATGTATTTTACACAAGTGAGGAAGTGCTTCCTGGGTGTGCTGTCAGATTCTTACAAGTGCTAACTTGTGTTTCTACAAATGCAAATTAGAAAGAAACTGCTCGGGGGTGTTTGGAGATTTGGCAGAGAGACGGTCGTTTTATCAGATGAGACACACATAACATGATGTTAACGAACGGAGAACCGCAGTAACATCATGATTAGGCATTATCGTGTGGCATCATCTGACAGTGGCACCACAGCTGGATTTATGTTGGTGGTGAGAAGAGCCTCATTTTCACTGCATGGATGAACACAGAGGCGAGACAGCAGGATAATTACTGGTCTCTCTTTTACTGTTGTCAAGGGTAGAGATGAATACGTGCGTGCGTGCGTGTGTGTGTGTGTGCAGAGGTGGTATGTATAAAGAACTGTATATTTCCCACTCACAGGCTGGCCTGAGGGACCAGCACGACCTCTGGGACCGTTCAGACCTCTGGAACCCTGAAATACACATCACAGTTACATTTAATGAGATACAATCACATGTAATTGAGCGTGTGTGCCCTTATACTTCTATCTGTGTGAGGAACAATTTGATTATTAGATCAGTGAGAACATTTTTGAAAAGTCTGAATACTTTGGCTGGTTTTCACTTCTTCAGTAGGTTGTTTAAGGATTACGACTTAGTTTTAGGGTTAAGGTAATGGGATGAGAGAATCTTTTGTGTTAATATTTAAGTACAGAAGTCCAGTTCATGGGTGTCTGTTTGTGTGTGGCAGCGTAACAGGTACAATCAAACAGATAAGTAAGTGTGTTTTGGACTCTTTGTATATTAGAAGATAAGGGATTTCTTTTGTTAACACATGTAACTTTGTCCATATACCTCCTTGAGGGGGTTATCATGGAATAAAAAGAAAGTCTGAAGAAAGTTAGTGTTAGTTATAGAGCTGCAACGATGAATCGATTAGTTGGAAACTATTAAATTAATTGCCAGCTTAAATGTGAATATTTTCTGGTTTCTTGACTCCTCTATGACAGTAAACTGAATACCTATGAGTTAAGGACAAAACAAGACATTTGAGGACGTCATCTTGGGCTTTGAGAAATTAACATTTTTCATCATTTTCTGACATTTTATAGACCAAACAACTAATCGATTAATCGAAAAAATAATCAACAGATTAATTGACAATGAAAATAATCGTTAGTTGCAGCCCTAGGTAGTTAGTAAGTTATAATAGTTCGAAATTTGGGGAAATACACATATGTGTTTTCTTCCTGAGAGTCAGATGAAAAGATTCATACCACTTTCACATCATTTTAGACTTCAAATTTATCTTTTCTGTCTCCAGAGCTGTCTTCAGACTTCAGACTTCTGCAGAAGTCCAGCTCAGTCCTCTCCCACTCATGTTAACGTGTCGTTTACCTGTGTCCATCTCAACATATGCCCGTGCAGGAAGCCCGTACTCCCCTGCGTTTTGGTTCACTTCCTGTAATTGGGTCGGATTATGTTCTCACTGCAATCAAACTACACTAGGGTTCACTTGGAAACGGTCCAAGAGGTGATCTCGGACTGTTTGTTGTTTTGGTCCTCACCAGAGTACGATTAAAACAGACTAAATGTTGGCTTGTGAAAGCACAGTCAGCTTTAATGGTTGCTGGTTGGCTGAGTTTGTTACCTAAGGACAGAACCAGGCTGGCTGTTTTCCACTGTGTCTAGTCTTTATGCTAAACTAAGCTAACCAACTGCTGATTGTAGCTTCATAATATGAGAGTGGTATTGATCCTCTCATCTAACACAAAGCAAAGAAGCATATTTCCTAAAATATCAAACCATTCCTTTAAGCTCTAATTTAGGGTAAGAGCTGGGGCATGTTTAAAGGTTAAGGTAATGCATTGTGTAAATGAGGATCCTCAGATGTATAGATACACAGTCATTTATTGTATATTATGTGTGTGTGTGTGTGTGTTTTGATTGTGTGTTAACACTTACAGCATCACCTGGTTGTCCTCTTGGCCCAGACGGCCCCTCAGAGCCCTGAGAACAACAACAAACATGAATACATCTTGTACATACACAAACACAAACACGAACTTGCATAAATATGAATACGCTCCCACCTTTTCTCCTGGCTCTCCAGAAGGACCTACAAGACCCGGCTTCCCCCTGTCCCCCTGACAAAACACACAGACACGGAAGTTGGCAGTATCAGCATTATGAATTATCTGCTTAACACTTATTCAGCCAGATAACTTACTTTATGCCCTTTGTTTCCAGGGAGACCTGGCAAGCCGTCAAACCCTCTATCCCCCTGAGAAGAAGAGATGGATATGTTTATATTTTAAGAAGAGAGAGCAGTCAGGAAGTGAACAGTGTGACTGTGACATCAGTTCTTCTTCACCTTCGTTCCAGATTCTCCTATCGCACCACGGCCGCCATCTGCACCCGCTCGGCCCTAATGAACACACACACACACACATTAGACACGGTAGCTTCCTCACTTTGACCTACTGTAATTGTTTGAGCTGTTGAGAAACACTACAGTGATCAACCACTCATTGTGATCACGGTTATATGGGTCAAAAAGTATATACTGTATATAAATGCTGTTTAAATCATTTGCTAGTAGGAATCAAGTAGTCCGCTCACAGTGTTCATTTGGGGTCTTTTCATACATGAAAGGAAAAAATAGTTAATACTACAGTAATTCTATATACAGCATATATTTTTTTACTTTAATCCCTTGATATTTTGCCTTGCGGCTCGCAGTAACCCGTCTGCGTTCCAGCTGCGCTACCTGAGGCTGGTTCTGCGTGCATTTTGAAATCATGATGGGAAAAAAGAAAGTAATTTTCTCTGATTAAAAAGAGATGCAGCCGTGAAACTTGGTGTTCCTCAGGCTGCCGTTTAGATGACGAATGCGCCTGTGGTTGAAGCCGCCCTCGTCAAGTAGATTGATAATGCCCGGTCACGTAATGCCTCCTAAGTGAAACTCTGCCAGTCCCAAACCAGCTCTGTGCCACTGCAGCGCCAGCAGCACATGCAGACCAACGGCCCCGCACTTCAACCAGAGCTCAGTCCTTTTGCTGGCGAGTGGAGTGGAGTGGAGTCTCGGCAAAGGGGGCGCCGTTCATCTGCATGCACCACCTGCGCTGCAGTGACAGCCAGCTGAAAACCGGCACAGCCTCACACCAAGAGTGTCCTTGGTGAGGGAAAAGGCAGAAGGATTGGCAGCGAGCCAGTAAATAGCGAAGCGGTCCGTTTCATTACTTTTTATTAGGCGCAATTAATCACATGATTGTCCATAGTTAATCGCGATAAATCCAAAATGAATCACACATCTGTTCAAAATGTAACTTAAAGGGAGATTTGTCAAGAATTGAATACTCATCAACATGGGAGAGGGCAAATATGCTAGCTTTATGTAAATGTATGTATATATTTATTATTGTAAATCAATTAACAACACAAAACAATGCTAAATATTGTCCCTCACAGGTACTGCATTTAGCATTAGAAATATGCTCAAATCATAACATGGCAAACTGCAGCCCAACAGGCAACAACAGCTGTCAGTGTGTCAGTGTGCTGACTTGACTGACTTGCCCCAAACTGCATGTGATTATCATAAAGTGAGCATGTCTGTAGAGGGGAGACTCGTGGATACCCATAGGACCCATTTTCATTCACATATCTGGAGGTCAGAGGTCAAGGGACCCCTTTGAAAATGCCCATGTCAGTTTTTCCTCACCAAAATATAGCGCAAGTTTGGAGTGTTATTTATTCTCCATCATGACAAGCTAGTATGACATTGATGGTACAATTTCTTTAGGTTTTCTAGTTTCATATGATACCAGTATCTTCACTCTAGCTTTAAAACTGAGCCCGCTACAACCTAAAATCACAAGTTGCATTAATTCGTTAAAGGAATTAGTGGCGTTAAAACAAATTTGCTTTAATGCCTTATTATCTATGCCTTATTTGACAGCCCTACTTTATATTCATGTAATAAACATACAAATGTCAATTAGATGGTAATCTGCATGAGAAATAAAGAAAAACTAAAAAAAATTGGTTATAATAATCATCCGCTTATAGTGATCAATTTGACCCGGACAGATGTGATCACTTTAATTGTTTTCCACTGCATGTACTGTTCCATGTATGATATTTTTTTAAGACTCCAGTAAATAGTCTCACCCTTTTCCCGGCTCGTCCGTTCTGACCTGCGACACCTGGCAATCCTGGCTGACCCTGGATGGGGGGGAGGTGGAAAGAGAGCAGTTGAGCTGGTTCTCAAATGAGTTCAAGTGTTATACAGAAGGAGTGAGGTGCTGAGCGTGTTGCCATGACAACCAGCTAACTCACCGGTGGCCCCGATTCTCCACTGGTCCCCTTCAGCCCAGAGGGACCTGGTGCACCCTGGGGAGAAAAGAAAAGGTCTGCTTTAGGATCCATTGTCTGCACGAGTGTGTGTTAGTGAGCGTGCACTGTATGAATCTTCGAAATATTGGATTTTTCCACTGCAGGAACTTTAATGACCTGTAGGGCCCATGTCCACCAAAGTGTTTTTTCCAAATAGCTGGATCGGATATCGATTATATTCAACAGTTTTACGTTTGTATACTATATAAATTATATACTGGGATTTTAATTCCTGTTTAAGTTTTGACCAATTTTTGCTGCATTAAAAAGGTTTACACTTGAATTGTAATTCCTGTTAATTTTAAAGGACTTTTACCAAGTTGCTGGAGCACAATGTATTATTCTAATAATAAATAGCAATTAACTAAATTTATATCTATGTATTTATTTGTTACATTTACTTTTACAAAGTTAAAAAAAGCAATGTCAAGCCTGATTGTTGCCTTAAACATAAAAGAATGATCCCAGTCACTTCCACACAGTGAGGCACACAGCTTATTATATTCGGTACTCTGTATGGGATGATACCCCTGCACTCCTATTTTCCACTAAGTAGTGGAGGAGCGTGACTAAACGTTACATCCCTTTATTGTACTTAATCTTGAAGAAAGAAATCCAGCAGTACATTCTCCAACACATTATTCACCCTTCACCTCCACGTCTTCTGATTCAGGAGAAAATCAAGCAGCGGGCAAATCTCACTCACCAGTGGTCCAGGTCTTCCCCTGAGGCCGAGCGGCCCTGAAGGTCCCTTCATAGCCAGCTAGAAGAAGAGGAAGAAGTCAGACAGGGACACACACACACACACTGCAGTAGTCCCACATCACTCTCTCTGTGTGTTTAGGACGTGACGGTAATATTTCAGAAGTTTGTGTACCTTAGTCTGCTGCAGGATGGCCTGAGCCTGCGCCTCCTGCGCAGAAACCACAGTACCTGACTTTGGACCACCACCTGACTGGAACTGCAGACACACAAACACACACATACAATATGCTTTTAAGTCAAACTCAATACCCCACCCAGTGGCCAATTTGTAGCATTGCTATTCAAGTTTTTCATACAAAAAAGCTGCAGAAGGGTGAATTCAAAGGAAAAATCTGAACAACTTGAAGTGGAGAAACATGACATGCAGATGCTTCCATGCAGGGCACGAGGCGTCTCTGGATGGTTTGATGACCAAGTAAATGATGTGAATCACATGTTATGGCCTTCACGGTCACCAGATGTCAACCCAAACAAACACCCCATTAAGTTTTAAAGAGCCACAGCTGACTGATTGAACGACTGGACCAAACAAATATATCAAGTCACACATTGAAATGCTAAATTGAAGGTCTGATTGACACCTATATAGACTACATGTTTTATATGGGCTCTGTTAAGTTGAGTGAGGGCAGGTGATGTTACGTCATTCAAACATTCCTAGTTGCCCCGGGGCTCCTTTAAGGGTTAACAAGACCAAATAGCTGCCATAGCAACATCACTGCAGCTCATAAGGCCTCAGGCAACACAGACATTTCTTCATGTTACCGGTATGAGCATGATGTTTCCTGGAGGACCTGGTATCCCATCAGCTCCGTTAAGGCCTGGCCGCCCTTGAGGGCCCTGAGAGGACACAGAGGAGGACAGTTATGGAGACAAGCCAACATGTGGTGGACTCAGTGACTCCCACAGCAAACAGAGGACAGTCCTCACCAGCTCCCCGGGGTCTCCTCGAGGTCCTACTGGTCCTGTGATGCCAGAAGGCCCGGGCTCTCCCTGCATAAAAAACACAAAAAGCCAATATATTTAATTGCAAGCTTCCGTTTCCATATTAAAAGTCACTGCAGTTGCACTCGTGTCTGCCTTCCCCACATGCAACACAGGTGTCTTATCTGAATACTTCAGAAAAATGTGTTTCAAGCTACATGGCATGCAGCAAAATTCACTCACCTCAGGTCCTGGCAGCCCGTATGGTCCTGTAATCTGCGTTCCCTGTAGACATTTCAAAGATATTAACTTTTTTTTGTTTGGTTAAGGTGTAGAATCAAAACAGGATGTTTGAGGCCTTTACTAATATTTGAGGGTTTAACAGACCCAATAAGAAATGTTAAGAAATGTGTGGGACATTTAACATTTTACTTTAATATATTGTGTTATATGTTATTCATTGTGTGAAATGCACTAGTGGCGTTTTAATGCATATTTCCTTCCTTCAATTTTCTAGAAAATAAATTGAGAAATTATTTACGGATTAAATAATCAGTCAGGAACATCAGTGTTTGGTTTATTCAGCAAATAAATACCTGAAAAAACAACATACTTCTTCACATTGATGCAAAAATCACATCAAATTCCAATATTGCTAATACAACCTGAGATATTAAAGTGATAATAACCACGGTGTGAACGGAACGACAAAATCTCTGACAGTAGAAAAACATTTATTGTTTGATGGTCTTTATATCATCATATCATCCATCCATACTTGTCAGAGCTCTGGTTTCTAAACAGTCATCACCGTTTTACCTCAAACACATCTTTGGCATTTCTGTATCTGCAATTTTCTGTTTCTTATTGGCCAACATGTACGCTGATACTAATTTATATCAGTTGGATCTCTCCATCGGGCTGGATCTATATCTTTTTGAATACCTTTAAGGATAACTTCGGTATTTTTCAACCTATTTTCTCATGTTTTTGTGTCTAACTGACTAATAGCGACAATCATTTCTGAAACTGGTCCAGTATTGAGGGAGAGCGCTGCAGACGGCAGCTGCTCACAGGCTGCAGTATGGTGTTGTTGGGGCAGGCTGGCACCGTCATTTAGGTCCACTAGAAGTGCTTGTTTTTGCCATGACAGGCTCTGATTGTTTATCATAAGTGTCTGACATTATGGAAAGAGTCTCGCTGGAGGAGAAGTCTCGTTGTGAGATCTGGCGAAGTGACGTGTCGCCGGAAGACAATGGTGGAATAGTGGAATACATCCATGGTGGAAACACGAGTGCCAGCGGGGCAGAGTTTGTTGTGTTGGAGAACAGCAAGCATAGCTTAGTGTTATGTAAAAGATTTTCAAGGGTCATGGCTGAATATTTAGATGATTTCCACAATGTGGATGAGGTCTTTGAATTCAATGGCCGTCCGTATGTATTTGAGCCACAGTATACGGATATTCAGATTTCATAACGAGACTTCTCCTTGAGCAGGAGTTGGACACAATAACAAATAGACCAGATCAAGAGAAAGGCAAGAAAAACTTTTATTTCTCTGTAGGGTCCTTTCCATAATGTTGTCAGACTTCTAAAAATAATCTGAGCCTGTCAGCGGCAAAAACAAGCACGTTTAGTGAACGTAACGTTACATTGACGTTGCTCACTTGCCCTCGCAGCTCGTTTTGCGGCTGCCAGTTACAACGTTATCCGTCAATACCGGACCAATTTCAGAAATTGTTGTACTCATTAGTCACTTAAACACAAAAACATGGGACAATAGGGTCTAGGTTGAAAAACACTGAAGTTACCCTGTAATTTGAGATGTGTGAGCTGATTTTCCTTTTTTTCATTTAAAAAAGTATACAAAATCTCCTGATTCATCGCTGTTGTCTTAAATCTTAACACAAGCAGTCGGTCTTAAGTTATTTTCCTCATCCAAATCAGGAAATATCTGGTCAACCCTGCGCTGGTCAACGAGTATAGATAGTGGATGGATGGAATATCTGATCAAAGAATAAGTAAACAAGACTAAGGCTGAAATGACCCGGAAGTATCTAAGTAGCAGCCATGATAAAAGACAGTCAAAATCTCTAAATGCTAAGGAAAGATGCTTCAATGCTTCCTTTCTTAACTCCTTTAGCATAGGATACACTGGACCATCCTTTACCAAAGGAAAGGAGATAATGCCGTCCCACAATCGGAGCGACGCACCATTCTGCCCTTCATAAAAATAAACGATCATGCCTATCCTGCACAGATTTAACAATTATTTTTCATAATTATGGGATTTATGTTGATAAATATGAGTGGACACTTACGACCGTTTAGTTTCTCTATATTATAAGCATCAGCTAAAAAAGCAAGATAGGTCTATAATATATAATTTAACAGTAAAAAAGCAAAATATAATAAGAAGACAGACTGAACGGTTGATTTCACATTATTGCACATAGGAAATATCAATATTGAACGATTTAATTTAAATTGCACGAGTGAATTGTCAGCTTTGGTATGTGCGGTCTACTGGAGCCGTGTTGATTTGTGACAGCTACAGAAAGGACAGACCTGCGGTATCTCTCTGAAGGAGTGAAGGAGCTGTTTATATCTCCTGTGTGAAGTCAAATGTTAAGGACGCACAGGGCGAAGTGTAAGATGCACTCTCTGTAGTCCATCTTCGGAACATTGTAGTTTTATCACCGAGGCAGACCCACGTCAATAACATCATAATTATGTAGCCTAGTGCAGACGGATTCTCTAAGCACCGCGGTTGTCTTTTTCTTAGTCCTTATGGATTCTCTTTTTACATCTTTCCTTGACCTCATGACGTTTTCCATCGAGGTAGGAAGGAAAAGTGGTTATGAGAAAACATAGGACGTCATTTTGTTTTGGACTATTCGACCGCAGCCTCAGACTTGGACCAAGCATTCGATGCCTTTCTTCTGCTACTTGACAGTTTTTGATTCTGTGGACACGTTTCAGTCGGTATTCAAAACATTTTAAGATTCAACAATTTCAAGCCCCGTTGTTGTTGTGGTTGTGTATGTTTTGAAGCCTGTGTGTGTTTTCCTCACCGCTCCCAAAATGCCCGGCTCTCCTTTGTCTCCTTTCTCTGGTATATCCTGATGAGAGGAGACGGATGCAGACATATGAACAACATGAAATCAATGAATAAGTTAGTAGTTTCCTATTCTCTACACAGGATTCCTTAACTGCACAAACTCTTGGTGTGTGACGGTTTGGATGGTACCTGTGCGTTAAGAGAGAAGTCCCCTTCCCTCTCGGCCGGCCCGTAACGCTCATCGTATTCTTCCTCGTATTCATACTCGTTCACATGGTAGAAATCTGATGTGTTGTCATAGTCTTCGTACTCTACGATCTGCCCAACAAACACACAGATAATGAAAAACAGGAAATAAGAGACAGAAAGCTGAGTTCATGCTCAGAGTCTCACCTCGTACTCGGTGACATTAGGGCCTGCTGTCACTGAGGAAACAGAGAAGTCTTCATAGAGGTCACTGTAGTCAAACTCCTCAAACTCCTCCACCACGTGTTTCTTAGGTACTTTCTCCACCTGAAGAGAGAAAGGAATCAAAACAGAGACGATGCATGACTGTAAGCAACACCTTGTTTGTACAGAACATTGAAATGAATTAATATAATTGATCAAATGAATAGAAATGTAAGTTTTAGGACAAAGAGGATGCCTATTGAGATATCAGTAGTCCTGTCTGGCTGAGAGCTCTGTTACATGAAAGATGTGAAGCATGACGGCTTCATTGGAGTGTCATAAGAATAGAAAGATTTATGAATAATAAATTTCATGTTTTCCATTGGCCGATTGCTTTTCTGGTGGTGTTACAAGAAAACAACTGAACACGATGAACCAGGTGTGTTTCGAGCTGTAAGCCAGACGATAAATCAAACAGCAGCAGCGGAAGGGGATTTGAAACTTTTGCCAGGAGTGTGGAGCACTGGCACAGAGAACCTGGCAACTGGACCACAAACCCATGTAAGCATGTGGTAATATGAAGGGCAAAGGATAAAGAGAAAGAGATAAACACTAGGGCTGTCAAAGTCAATGCATTAATGACACGTTCATGCAAATTTGTTTTAAGGCCACTAAGACGGAACTTAGGATTTTTAGCTTGTAGTGGGTTCAGATTTAAAGCTAGAGTGAAGATACTGGCATCATATGAAACTAGAAAACCTAAAGAATCCAATGATACCAACCATGTTGTACTAGCTCGTCACAAAAGAAGCTAAATAACGCTCCAAACTTGAGCTAAGTTTTGGCGAAGAAAAACTGTCATGGCCATTTTCAAAGGAGTCCCTTGACCTCTAACCTCAAGATATGTGAATGAAAATGGGTTCTATGGGTACCCACGAGTCTCCCCTTTACAGACATGCCCACTTTATGATAATCACATCTAGTTTGGGGCAAGTCATAGTCAAGTCAGCACACTGACACACTGACAGCTGTTGTTGTGCCATGTTATGATTTGAGCATATTGTTTATGCTATAATGCAGTACCTGTGAGGGTTTCTGGACAATATTTGTCATTTGTTTTGTGTTTTTAATTGATTTCCAATAAAAAATATATACATACATTTGCATAAAGCAAACATATTGTGCCCACTCCCATGTTGATAAGAGTATTAAATACTTGACAAATCTCCCTTTAAGGTACATTTTGAACAGATAAAAAAAGTGTGATTAATTGCGATGAATCATGGACAATCATGCGATTAATCGCGAATAAATATTTGAATCAATCGACAGCCCTAATAAATACAGTAAGAAGGAGAGGGTAGGAGCTCAGTGGACACTGGTAGCTCTTTATGATTTATAACTATATTTTAAAATGGAAGTATCAGGCAGACAGGAAGAAAATAAACAGCTGGAGGCATCTGAGTGATGCTTCTCAAAGTGAAACTAGTAGTAAGATATTTCCATGCAGCCCACAGTGATCATTTAATTTATGTCACCCGGAGGACTTTCTCATGTGAATCTATGTCTGAAAATAATTAAACCATTCGTCTTTTTGTCATATCTGCCTTCTGCACTGTCCATAAATACCTGTAATAGTTTCTCCTCTTACAGGAGTAATAGTATCTCATCTTACAGATGAAACCTTGGGGCCTCCTTTGCTTTCAAATCGACAGTCTGGATTTACAACATTCAACACCTGAGATGCCTTACGGCATGCGTTATGGTAGGCTGGAAGACTTTATCGGGGTCCCATTGCTCTGCCACGTGCGTCGAGGCTGACATGTGGTTCAACTCTCTGTCTCTACCTTCTGTGATTGGCTGTGAGAAGGGGGCTTACCTCCACGGCCTCTGCTAATATGCTGTTGTAGGGTAAAGGGGCGTCACAGTCTGGGATGTAGTCCCGACAGTACCTCTCTGCAGCTCCGGGGTCATCGACGATCAGCAGCTGCTGGATGTCTCCCTGAGTCACAATAACACACAAAAACATAACTGAGATGCGACTACATATTAGTGAAACCATATCAGGAATGCACATTATGTCACCGCTCCCCACTGTACTATATGCCATTAATTACATGACCGACATGTCACAAGCATCTGTCTCCCATGTCTTTAGTTTTGACGGTATGTGTTCATTTAGTCGGATCAAAGCGAGGCTGCTTTTATGGCTGCTCTGTAGTTAATCGTCTCCAGAGCTTCGGTCCGCACGTTTAAGTCCACAGACGGACACAAACTCTTCCTCCCTCTCGCTCACACATCCACACACATGGACGGGAGTCCAAGCCAAACACGGGCTGGGAGTTGCTCAGTTAAACAGATGGACCACCTGACAATGCACTGAAAACAAAGAGTCAAAGTTCACACTTCAGTTCTGCCGAAATAACCTCACACTGCTGAGGACACAACAGAAACACAACTCATAAAAGTCTACAAAGGTTTTACAGATTTGGAAGGGATTTTTCCAGTGTTTAATGTGAATAAGTAGCAGCATTTTGTGAGCTTAAGCAGGACTGTGTTAATGTCTGCAATGACTACTGATGAGCTGGGAGGATGAATCATGTTATAGTGCATCTACAAGCCTTTACATACATTTAAATCATCTGCAGCTTTGTCAAGTTCAAGCACTGAAGGTTTGGATCAGAGGTAAAGATGCAGTACATCCTCACGACCACTGGAGGGCAGTGTAGGGAGATAGGCCTTTATGTATATTTGTCATCATTTGATGGATAAATTGGACAAGCAGCAACAAGCAGAGACATTTCCTCACCACAAAACAAGGAACTTATTGTGTGATGTCATTTTTTATTAGATTTTTCAAAAGTCAAATGAGTTTCCACTTCACAGGGTGAAAGAGTTTAATCTGCATTCACATTTCCCTCCATGTCTTATTACATAACATGCACACACCTCAAACACGTCTTCGTCCAGCAGCCGTGTTCCAAACACAGTGACCCCCTCAGTGCTGACGTGGGGGTCGTGACCTCTGAGCAGGTCCAGGGTGTCCACTTTGACACAGTCCAGGTAGAGAGTCACCGACTCGCCCTCCACACCGTAGGCTACTCTGTGCCACCTGGCAGGAAGGAGAGAAGAACAAAGTCACTTATTGTCCAACTTTTATTTTCTGACGTTTTGTGTCTGACGTTTATGTCAAAATTTGAATAGACAAAAGTGTGTGTGTGTGTGTGTGTGTGTGTGTGTGTGTGTGTGTGTGTGTGTGTGTGTGTGTGTGTGTGTGTGTGTGTGTGTGTGTGGTTACCCACTTGCCATCAGCCAGGTTGATCTTTCTAAAGGTGGGGTAAAGTTCTGGAGGGGGCTGACCCTCGTGGTTCTCATACAGGAAGACAGGAGAACGGCCAACCTCCACGCCCAGCTGCTGTGTGCCCTGAGGGACGGAAGGAAAGAGGGATGAGATAAAATAATAACAGGTGAAGGGAGACGTTGTTTTCATGTCAGACAACAAAATAAATATCAACAAATTCCAGCTTTTGTACTCTGGTTCTTCATATTTGGAGTATACTGTATGTTGATCAGTGTAAATGGGATATGTAATGTACATAATATTTACATATAAATGCAATATTAATCATTGATAAGTCCAACTATCCAGACAGGCTTGTTCATGTAGTGATAACCCCAACTTACCTATAGCTCTAACTCCTAGAAGATAGATAGATACTGTATGGGGATGTATAGTTGCTTTATTTGTTATGAATCTAATTGGTTAGTATGTTTGTGTGTGTGTCTTTATTATTATTATTATTATTATTATTATTATAATATTATAATATTAATAACTGTGTTTTCATTAGTGTATAATCACCTGAAACTAAGAATTGTTGTGTTTTTCTTTAGTTTAGAATGAGCCCTTCATATCTATATAGGAAGCAGGTCCACTTCGTGGAGTCCGCCATGTTTCCACAGTAGCCCAGAACGAACAAACCAAACAGTAGCTCTAGAGAGAGCCTTTCACGTTTTTACGTTACCCGAAGGCCACTGTAGTTCTCCGACACGCTTGTGAAACTGCAGTAACGTGAGCTGCAGAGTGCAAAACCGTGGTTCCGCCAACGGCCATCTGACTTCTGTTGCTCCTAAAGTAGTGTTATTATGGTAAGGATGGCCTCTGAGCGAGGCGAACGGCGTTACCACGTTTTGCACTGTGCGGCTCACATTACTGCAGTCTTGGAAAGGGAGGAGTGAACGGAGGGGTACTCAGTTGGTTGTAATCTGCAACCACACCGCTAGATGTCAAATCGTACACACTGTAACTTTAACGTTTTTTAAATATTTTATTTATTATCTATTTATGTTTCACTTATTCTTATGTTTTTATGGAATTTTGAAAATCTGTAATAATGATTTTGCTGAGAAGAAAAATAAAGTAAAAACAAAAACATAATATTAATGTGGACTCTCAATCAAGATTTAGCAAACATTTTTGGCAAATCTTTAACACAATTTAGCAAAACGTATTCCCATATTGAACACATCCTGTGATGCTGACCCCAGTAGGAGACAGAGAGCAGAGCTGCTAAACATTCAGCATTCAGTGTAAGTTTGGTTTCAACAGCCTGACACAGCGTGCATGATGCGTACCTGCGGGTCGTACAGGGAGAGGAGAAAGACCTGTGAGCCTTTCACCGCTCTGACTGTTGTCATCACTGAGAAGTTCGTAGGGAATGGTGAATCTGGAGGGAATGCACACATTAGGACGCAGGCTCTCAATGACCAGATACATTCATAAACACTCGGTTATTTACTCCATCAAACAAGCCAACACGGCGTTATATTACCAGGGAAGAGTTGATTTGTGGGGGCGCTCAGTTGAATCTTCTTGTCGATCTTAAAGGAGAGGTCTGTCTCCTCTAGTCCCTGCCTGCTGGTGCACAGTCCCGACTCCAACGACACGCCCTCCATGTCCTCCGACAGCTCCAGGACCTTCAGGACATCGATAGGATCGGCTGCAGAGAGACGAGAAACAGTGTGGCTGAGAGGAATGGTGGGTTGGATCTGCTGGTTCTCACCATGGTGTTCACCTGGTCAGCACCTTCGTTTGTGAGGGTGTCTACAGTATGCATGCACAGAGCACTTCATTCAAGCAACTGAAAAAAGCCAAGTTTATTGCCCTTTCAAACCCGAAAGTGATCTGCACAGGTCACTCCAAAAGCAATGATTTGCTCGGCTTCCAGCGGTAGACATTCGGTCAAACTCAAGCTGCAGCAGCAAAAAATAGAAATATCTGTGCTTGTTCATGTATGTGACTGACAACTACATCCTCCTTCATTTTCTGGTGCTGCTGAGTTTCCCGCTTCCTGTTCTGAAAGAGCCTTTAGTCAGCGCTGTCTTGGCCAGCCTTCTGTCCCAACCCCAGCTTTACAGAGTCGCCACATCAGGTGTCATGATGCAGAAAACAAAGAAAAATGCTTTCAAGGTGGGCCCCTCCTGCCCGGCCCGTAGCTAATTGAATAAAAGCAGGGAGGTAGTTTCAATAAATCTGAAATAGAGTTGCAGTAGCTGAGACATGAGGGCACAAATTACTTTCTCCAATAACGAGACTGAGGAAAGTTATGTCAAGTTGATTAAAACATGATTCTAAAACGGCATTATCTGTTTATCAGGATATCTCAGGGTGTATTATCACACTTAGGCTGGATTCACACCAAATCCGGCGGTGCAGCAAAAACGAAAGTCCTCCCATTGATTTTGAATGGGGGGTAGTGCGTTTGGGCTGCGATCGGGCCACAGGTGGTGCCGAAACAAAAAAAAAGTAGAAACAGAATCAACTTTTGGAGAAACACAATCCGACGTCACGTCACACTGCGGTGGCCAATTGCGTAACCGGCGATCCAGAGCTGTACAACCCAGCCATGAGGGAACAAAAGACGTCAATCATCGCAGTCTATAGGCCATTAAAGTGACTCTCCCACACCACCAAACAAACCTGCGGTGAATCGCCGCAGCGCCTGATCTGGTGTGAATGCAGCCTTATACCATGGACACTTAACAAGATCCATATTGCCAAAGAGATTATTGGTAACTTGAAGCAGGAGTACTGTTGCTATGGTTACCTTTAGTTTAACAAGCTTTGCTCATTGATTTAAAAGAGTTAAAGCTGCACCATTCAATGTTGTTTATGTTAACAATGGATCCAAACACTCCACAGGAAGAGCTGGGAAACGTTGCTGGGGAGAGGGAGGACTGGAATTCCCTGCTGCCCCCGCAGCCCAGCCCTGGATAAGCAAATGGATGGATGGATGGATCAAACACTCTACAGAACATTTTTGCCTCTTTTAGCTCATTTTGGAGTTTTCTGACTCCAAAGCTTATCTTATTAACTCAACTGGAATCCTCTTTTCCAGCTGCACAGACAGACATTTTCAGCAAACAAGCTCTGATAAACACACTATGCATTTCCCACCCAGCACCAAACAGCAGACTAGGTAATTGACTAGCTGATGAAAAACAAAAACAAGGATCCTCAGCAATGGTAAAAAAAAAATACACAAACAAACTGACAACCTCCTGTAAATGTACACAACTGTTGTTGTGTGATGTTACCTCCGAAACATGTGGGTGATGCCGGCCCTATAATTAAGCTACGCTGTAAACAAACTAATGAAATACTTTATCAGTCAGACTGTGTGCTCTCTGTCTGTCTGTCTGTCTGTCTCTATTTCTAGGACACATACTTGTTGCAGAAGCTTGGTGTAATTATAAATGATAACGCCCACATTGGCACGGACACATACAACAGTCATCACACAACAAAGACTAATAGCAGACGGCGATAAAGAATACATGTGTTCTGTTGATGATTCAGCCCGAGAGCACACACACAGAAACACACATACAACAAGCAATAGAGACATTTCTGAAGGCATTTCTAAAGATGTGGCCAGAGTTGTAGCTTGAGCAGAAATGCATATCATATGGGTTCATACATTCTTTCGAACACTGTTGACACAAATGGCCACAGAGATCAGTGAGATGGACTAAGCAGAAAAAGATGGGATGTAAAAGACGAGACCAGAGAGAAATGAGCAACATATTGAAAGTGAAAAGGGAGAGACATGGGGGAAAGAGGGAAAATAGAAGAAATAATAGATGGCAGGGGAGAGAAAGGCATGCCTCTACTGGTGTGGCTCCTTTTCACACGTATTTCTGGGGCTTACGTAAACCCTCCATCTGCTCTGCACCTTTCAACACACACACGTGCATGTGTATGCACACGAGGGTTGGCATAATGTCTGAGTCTGAGCGCCAGATGTATTTGTCGCCCATGTTTTTTTGTTTGTCCGTCTGCTTGCCCATCTGTCTGTCTGCCAGCCTGCCCGCTGGCTATAGGTCAGCTTGTAATTCTGTCTTTTGTGTGCAGCCAGGCATCATTATATTTACTGATACAGCTAATACTGTGCTATTAAAACTCACAGTGATTTTTTGTTGCTTTACGAGCCGAGAAATGCCTGTAAAAAGACATTTAGGAAATTATTTATTTTCAGGGATTTGTGCTGTAATTGCCAGAGGTATGGACTGGAGTCACGTGACTTGAATTTGAATACTGTATATAAGAAGTGGACGTAGTTACTGTGATGTCACCATTGGTTTGTGGACTGCACTTTTAAAGCCTTGAGTTTTTCATTTTTATATATAATGAGTAAGACATAATAAGACATTTTTAGGCGACGAAAATGTTACAATTAACTTTCATGAACTGAAAACACACTGTGAAAGGGTTAAAGTTGTAAGACGAAAACACGGACAACTCCCAGACTGGAGAACGCCGTGGTAGCGACCTGTCAATCACAAGGTAGCCACGCCCTAAAGCATACCCTGCTTTATGGTCTATTTGACTCTAAATGGGACCATAATTTACTAAATGAACATCACGCTGTATTGAAGAAGACTTGAAACTATGGATTGAGATCATAAACTCATGTTTACAATGTTTACTGAGGTAATGAATCAAGTGAGAAGTAGTGGTCATTTTCTCATAGACTTCTATACAATCAGACTTCTTTTTGCAACCAGAGGAGTCGCCCCCTGCTTGCAACTCAACTTGGACTTTAACACCAATGACTCTTGACTTCACTTGGACTTGAGCCTTTTGACTTGAAACTTTCCTCAAATATTAAAAAGAATGGTATTTTAAAAGTCTGTGCACAAAGGCGGTTAACTGTCCGGTACCGGAGGTAACTCCGACGATGTCAGAGATGTTGAGTTTATCTACTTCCTTTATTGATTTGTTTGGGGAGAGGATTTACTTGTGGAGAAATAACTGAACTGAACAAACTGAACAGAGATCCTTTATTTGTTTGGAAAGAGGATTTACTCGTGGGGAAAAAAACTGAACTGAGAAGTGGTGTTTTTTTGTTGAACTCTGGACTCTTTATTTTTGGTGAATATCATTGATTATCTTACACTTAACTCCCCATATCCACTTAGTTTGAACCAATCTGACAGCATCTAATCACGTCGCAGGAGAAAACCATGAAGAACTTACGTTATGTTACTGAGCGCCAGTTGGAGCCAGTTTGCCACTCTGTTGTTAAAATGGCATTACATTTGGTGAAGAGCGCATTTTGACTTGTTTTGGACTTGAAACTCAAAGATTAGGACTTGGGACTTGAGTGCAAAGACTTGAGATTAACATGTGACTTGCAAAACAATGACCTGGTTCCACCTCTGCTGATCGCTCACCGCAGCTTCAACACAAAACATACACTGAGTGACCAGAAAAATAGAAACACCTGTACAATGTAATGCAATGCAACACAACAGTCCTGCAGTGCGCTTACGGTAAAAGGTTTGTTTTTTGTTGACTACTGCTGGAGTTGTTTTGTGTGTGTTGATTTAATCAATGCAGTGGTACAGTTTGAAGCTACATTTTGTTGTGGTGTGTTGGTGTATTGGCCTATTTTATATTGAAAGGTATTTTAATATTTTGCACATCTCAGTTGCATAAATGGAGGAGCAAAGATATTAGAAGATATAATGCAATCCAATAATACGCTACAGCCACAGGAATGACTGGAATTAAGGTGAAACAGCTAGCCTGGCTCTGACCAAAGGCAACACAATCTACCTACTAGCTCCTCTACAGTTCAATAAAGCCCACTATATCTTGTTTGTTTAAGGGGTACAAATAACAAAATGCAAAAACTGAAAGTTGTGGTTTTACGGGGGTTATGTGACTATTTCTTTGCTGGGCGCAGTGACAGAAGCAGGTCAGCTGTTCCCCCTGCATCCAGTGTTTATGCTAAGCTATGCTAATTGGCTGCAACTTCATATTTACCATACAATCTATGGGGTCAACTTTGTCCGTGAAAAAAACATAAAGAAATGTGAGCTAGCAAACTATCCAACAAAAATTGCAACACAAAATGACTATCATTCCAAAATATGACAGAGAGCTCCGATGTGAAATGCAAGGAAACGTGATTTGCAGCTAAGATCCCTGCTTCAGCGTGACTGTATTGCCGGTCTTCTGGTATGCCTTCTTATATTTGGTTTGTGAGTAATAGCTTTTCTTTGCGCTTCTCAGGGGCGAATTTACAAAAAGAAACCTGCACAAATAAGACAAAAAGAAACTGTGTAATTCTCAAAGCACCTGCAAACGGTGAAATGCACCCCTACGTGTGCTGCCAAGCAAATAGCGTCTCGGTGCTCCTGTGCTATTTGCGCATATTTAAACTAGGTAATATGCATACATTTGGCACAAAATTGGCCCCTCTCTATGCAAACAAGCATCATTGCGAGTCTTTTCACATTTCATCTACTCCGTTACCACCGTAGGATTGTAGTTACAGTATATATTACAGTGTTTGTCACTATTTCAGTATTGTATTGTATATTTCAGTACTGAAGTATTGACTTATTAGCATAAACTTGCTTTGCTTTGTGTTACAGTATTATTATGGTTTTATTTTTCTGGTCAAGTGTTAGTATTACTAGCTGCTAACACTCTTTTCTTAAAACCATAAATGGGCTACAAGGTAGCTCCTGGTGTTCAGACATGTTCGAGCCACGGTTAGATTTAAGGTGACACTGCTGCTGACACTCAAAACAGTGAGCACAAGAAGAAAGGTTTTAGTCGTACATACCAAGAAATAATCTGACATCTGAATGCAGCAGAGGACAAGACGAGACATGGAAACTCTCTGCTCTTACTCTATATTATGCACTTAAACACATCAGGTAATGTTTCCCTATGCTGTTGCTTCATAGTATGTACAAGTACAACACAACATCCACATCAAGTGGACATGTGCACAAACACACACACACATATTACAGATATACTGTACATACACAAGGGGTGTTCTGGTCTCCATCAGTTGCTGCTGTTATCCCGAGGCTGTGGTGTGAGGGGAACCATGAGCAACATGCACACACATGCAGAGCATGTCAAATGTAAGCCTCAACATAAAACACAGCAACTGTGGTTTAAACAGAAAAATCAACAACAAGAATGAACTATTCAACTACATAGATGGATAGATAGATAGATAGACAGACAGACAAGCGGTCAGACAGGTTTTAAACGAAGTGCAAGGTTAAACAAACAAAGTTGAACTTTGACTTTGACCTACCATACCTGTGGTAGTTGTGCTTGCTGTGCACTCAGGACTTGATCGTAAAATTTGGGGTTTGCTCACTTTAGGTTTTGCCTCTAAATACAATGGTTTTGAGAATCAGACTAATCTCTTTGGGCCTGTTCAGACCTGGCATTACCATACGTCCTGAGTGATCCGATCACAGGTGGACAGCTCTAAGTATGTCTGTTCACACCTGCGCATTAGAATGCGTCTCCACGTGCGTCTCCAGTGACCACTTGTGATCTCACTTCTCTGCTCTATATGAAAATAAAGATGTAGTAAACACATGGCTAATACAGCAGACATTGCAACGTAATATTACAGAAACGTCAGTAGTAATGTCCTAAATATTCAGCGACATCACAGGTGTTAACAAGCAATTTCTGATTGTGATGGTACGTGTCCACAGCCTTCATCCTTTCCATGCTTCCCATTCATTGTCTATGTAAGCAGCCGTGCAATGCATTCTGGTAGTGTGGTGGCACGATTCGAGAGATGGGGCATCACGTTGACCGCTCCTCGTTTGCATAAAGTTGAGGTATCGGCTACTTTATGCAAATCAGGGGCGTCCGGTATGACTTGCCGCCTCTAGAAACTCGTAAGAAACGTTTAAACTAACCGTTGTTGATCCAAAATAAAACAGATTCAGCAACTGCATGGATTATTTCTCGCATAAAATGTTTTCAGAAACACATTTCTGTGAATTATTTTCGTGATATAAGAGAAGAAAGTTTCCGAACGAGCCGCCATGTTGGTTCCAGTTTGAAAGCTGGGAGCAGCAGCCCATGAGGGAATTCGTCCAATCAGGTGCCTAGTGTCTAGTGGCAGCCCATGAAGCATCCAATGCTGGGAAGCGAGGCGATCCCTCGCGATAAGAAAACGCCCCCGTGGACATGCACCATTACATACAGTATAGCCCCTTTAATGGACGAATGAATGAATGAATGGATGGACGATGCAAGCGTGTTACAAAAATGCTGCCTGACAAATAAAGTGAAGCAGTGAAGTGTGAAGTTGAGGTAACTGTCTTTAATTAGAGATCTATCTCTGTTTAAGGACAGGATGCACCAGTAAGTGGGTCAGACGCACAAACAACACATCGACACACACAGACAACTTCACAGGCACCATATTGGAAAGACTATGGATTTTCTGGAAACCAGATGTGTGTCTGTGTTTGTGTGTTTGTGTGTTTGTGTTTATGAATGAAGACTGGGTAGGTGTTTTTCAGTGTACACGTGTGGTTGTATGTGTTTGTGATTACTCTGTCATTAACTCAGTAATAGCGAAGAATGCAATAACAAGAATTGGTGTTTAGCCGAGCCTCCTACGCTTCATCAACACTCACACCGGGGTTAAGATCTCCCACACAGGATTTGCCCCCAGGAGTCTGTCATTACAGTCCTTTGCCTCTTTTACTCTTTCTCTAGCAAACTCTCTTTCTGCTGCTTTTCTCTGTCTCAAACATCTGACATGACTCTCCCTAGAGGCTAAACCAGGAAAAAAAAGAAGGGGGGTGAAAACCAGAGAGGAGAAAGAGCGCAGAGGATGAAGAAAAGGATGGAGGGACCATGTGTTTTCTTTCCTCGCAGTTCAGCTGGCTCTGATCAAAGAAACACATTGGATGGTCTCCCCTGCTGTCTGTGCATACAGTACCCACACACACATGTATTTACTTAGATTAATCCTTCATATCAGTGACAGAGAGCGGGAATAAGAAGCTAGCACACAGACAGACGTGTGCTCCTTATCTCCTTCTAGGAATCTGCGGCGCTCGTGTTGAAATCACACATCGTCTCAACGGTCTTCATCCTCTCCTCCTCCTTCTCGTCACAGACATGCGTTGCAACAAAAGTCACTCTTCCTCTCAAACACAGATCAAAGAGCGCATCAATATTTGTCAGTCACAGGGCTCCAACTCTTCACGGATAGATACACATTGCTTTTTGTGGCCCTGCACTCTGTTATTGTTGGATGTTGCATGACTTTGAATTAGGAGAACAAAGAGTGAGCTTATTTTCAAACATAAGACAACTTTATAGCACACAGACCTACTGTGCCAGAGTGCAAAGTGATAAAAATCACATTAAAGTTATTGTAATTCCAATGGCAATATTTGTTTTACTGAAAAATTTCAGTGCATCATCTGTATTTTAATTCTGAGCTTTTTTTGAAAATTTTGGGGACATGTTTTGTGTATAAGTTAGAAGCCAAGTATGCATCAAAATTGGCTTTACTTGATCAAACAAAATCATTTAGGAAGCGAGTCAAGTTTAATACATGCAGCGATGGTTGAAACATCTGGACAAAATAAAGATTTTAGTGATTGTGAGTTTAGCATTGAGCAAAAGCCAATCATATGTTGTAAAGATGCAACGCAAAGACACATGATGAAATATTTCAAAATAAAACCCTGGCAATGCAGTGAAGAATATCTAACAATCATCACGTGAAACACTGAGCATCATCACCAGTGATAAAATAACGGTGTCTGGGCACTGAGCCAGAGTTTCTTGTAGATACAAGCAAAGCAAGAACAAAAGTACCAACTACACCCCCACTGACATCACCGAGCAGTCCAGTTAAATGACTTGCTCCGTACATCAAGTGACTACTGCTGCTGCTCCACGTACACCTTTAGCGTCAAGTTTTGCACGTGTTAATTTCCACTTGTTACATGCATACGATCTCTTTTCAAGATAAACCTCTGTGTTCACAGGAAACAACTTGGTTAGGTTTAGGAAAAGATCATGGTTTGGGTTAAAATAAGTATGTTTGTTACGTAGTTAACTAAGTTATGTGAAGTACGTTACCTAACACGTTACTTCCACAATGTAAGTTAAGTACGTTACTTAACTTACAATAACACTGACTTTTGGTTTCAAACACACGCCATGGTAGCAACCTGTCAATCACAAGGTAGCCACGTCCTAAAGCATCCCCTGCTTTATGGTCTATTTCACTCTAAATGGGACCATAATTTATGAAATGAACATCATGCTGTATTGAAGAAGACTTGAAACTAGCGATTGAGACCATAAACTCATGTTTACAATGTTTACTGAGGTAATAAATCAAGTGAGAAGTAGGCTCATTTTCTCATAGACTTTTATACAATCAGACTTCTTTCAACCAGAGGACTCGCCCCCTGCTGGATATTAGAAAGAATGCAAGTTTAAGGCACTTCCACATTGGCTGCACTTCTCAGACCCGGGGGTAGCCCACTGGTATTTGGTCAAAAACCAAAGTACAGGACAAATAAATATTTTTGATCTGATAACGGCACTAGATGGAAAGCTAAGGTCTTGCCAAAGTTATTACAATTCATCCCGTTGGAACTATGAATGTCAGTCAAATTTCATGGCAATCCATCCAATAGTTGAGCAGTTGAGACATGTCACTCAAAACCACAAATATAACCCTCATGGTGGCGCTAGAGGACAAGTCGGGGAGTCACTTAAGTCATTAGGCCTCATCCTCTGGGGACCATGACTGACAGGCAGATAATTGTTGTTGAATTCTGTATACAGTAGATAACAACAAAAATTACTCCACAGCTCACACACTACATTTTCCATCCAAACACATTTGGCATCCTCAAATTACCCACTCTGGACTAAAACATTGTAGCCACTGAAACATAAATGACAAAGCATCCAATTGCACCAATGTCCACATACTTTAAGAGCTCAAACCTCTTGCCAGTTTGTCATTTCTGTTCTGTTCTGTCTGTTGTGGGGAACGCCTTGAGACAATCCATACCGCTCTAACTGACCTAAAAACCTAGATTAAACAATTCTCTCCAAACCGTCAGTTACAAAGACCACTCACGTCAATCACTGCACAAAAACTTTTCCTTTGAGCAGGCAACTCCACACATGTTGTTTTGGTAAGCTGGGGGAAGCATTATCCCCGTCTGCTACAGTTCAACCTGACAAGGAATCCAACACAGACAGCCGGCTGGCTATTGTTGTCTTTTACCTGCGTTTTGTTCTTTCTTAAACACACACAGACAAAAACAGACACTGTCTATTTGTCTCCCACGAGGCTCCTGGACGCACAAACAATCTGCATTTCATATTCTGACCTCATTGTTTCCTTGTAGTTATTTAAAGCATCCAACACATCTTGGAGGGGATTTAACAGGGACTTGAGACGACTGTGGCTTGGCTGTAGCTAATGGTGCGGCTTGTTGGAAAACATTAAAAGGACCGATTCCTCCAAAAACATGCGCACCATAAATACTTTATTTCACTAATATTTATCTTTAAGGAAGCGGTTGGACACACTTGATCGCCACAAGGACCAGGGTTGTATTCCTGGTAGTGGTGCCTCCGTCTGGTTTGTGCATTTCAATAAAAAAGACCGCCGCTGTGTCCTCTTTGCGCTATAGCAACTCCTACTGGTTGGCCAGGGCATTTGTATATGAGCCTCTGCTGCACATACTATGCCCTTATTGTGAAGCTCTTTGCTGGCAGGTGAAAAGAGGTGAGACCCATGGCTGTCAGGAATTATCAATGACAGGATTTATTGCAGTAAAGAGAAAATGGCCACTCCATATTGAGGAGAAAAAGGGCTAGAAATGTTGAAAGAAGAGCTCAGCATCTTACTGAGGCTACGTTAACATGTTAGCATGTTCTTCGTTTAGTATCATGTTATATGTAGTCTGTGGATACTTGGGACTACTGTATTTTCTATATAATCCATTATATTTAAGGAAAAAACGGTAGTCTCATGTGTCCAAAGACTAAATATAGTATGATAAGAAAATGTCTGTATCTCAGAAACTACAAGTATTTAGTATCTATGAACTCATAAGTAGAAATCTCCAAGATATGCACACATGTGCAGTGTAAATATAGACGTGGAAAACATTTGATAAATACAATGTTAGCATTTTTAAAAAATACTGACTATTGATAAAAGTGTGACTTTTCATGTGAACTATAAATTGTATTGTTAGATACTTGGCCAAAGTATGTCCATACCAAATTTTAAGACTTTAGACCAATCAGAGCAAATGTGGGATTTTTCCTTATCATACTAAATATAGTCTTTGGGCTCACACAGCTGACATTAGTTTGTAGATATTCATGAACCAAAATATTGGACAAATTAAAAGTTTGGCTTGATGATGGCATTAGATTAAAAGTTAAGGGATCACCGAAGATATAACAATTCATCTTGAAGAGAACCTGAATGTCTGTATGAAATGTCATGTCAATCCATCCTGCATTTGTTGAAATATTTCAGCTTGGAGCAAAGTTGTGGACGAACCGACTGACATTTTCATTCCTAGAGAAAAGCTGCTAGCGTTGCTAAAAATAACTAAAAAAAAAGATGATTTCCACACTGACTCACGTGTGTTAGAAAACTACTACTGTTGTGCCTCTGGCCACATCCCATCCAGGGATGTTACAGCAGGTGTTTCCCATCATCTGTCATATCAGAAACACCTGCTGTTACATCACCGATTAACGTGAGACCAGAAGAGCACCATTTTTTTTAGTTTTCACCTCTGCAGACCCGTGCAGCAACTCATCTTTTTTACCTTTAGTCTTTTAATGTCGGGCTAGGGTTCAAATTAAGCTGTTGTTGTTGATGCCAGACAATGAAATGTAAGCAACACAAGCTGGAAAGGTGAAGCAGGTACTAGTGACGTGTGGTTTCCTGGATGACCAGATAAAAGGTACAGATCTTAAACCAAGTTGGGTTTTCTCACCAAACAGAGCGCTGATATTACTTTTTATTCCGCTATCGAAAAATCACAACATTTCCTTCATTAAGACATTGCACAAGAAATAAATTGTGTCCAATACAAACATATTTCCACTAAGACTGACTGGGCTTCTGCTTTCATTTTGACTACTGGAGTTTTGGAAGCGATTAGCTGAAAATGTAGCAGGAAGAAACACATTCGGATTTAGCTACATTACGCTGGCAAACATGTGATTTTACTGAATACTTTGAATATTTTGAAAGCAATAAAAAGCGAGAGTCACGCGTTATAGACACCTGAAGGGAAGCGAGCCAGGTAAGAGCCTGAAACGCCTTAGGCCAGAACGTGACATGTGACCGTAACTTAACCACATTGCTCAGATAACTATGATCGTAATTCACAACCAACCCGCTGACAGCCAGGTGTGTGATCGCATTTGACAGTAAGCAACAAAATCGAGAGTGACACGTGACCGCCGACAGTTCAATGATGGGTGTTATGAAAGAGTTTGTCCAGTAGCTGAAGAGGAACGGAAGAGCAAAACGGAAGTACACATTATGCTGGTTGTTTTTTTGTGTTTCTGTGTGTCTGTTTGTCTTTAGGGTTATTCATGAATACATTCCTATTTACAAGGCTGTGATCTCTGACCGCCAGGTGTAAGTCACCCTGACTGAGCTTGGCCCCAGACGACCCTAAAGGTCCGGAGGTCACAATAGTCACTTCAGTAATGAACTTCACAGACAAAGTCAGGTTTGCCCCACAATGTGTGCTGCAAAAAAAAGCCTAAGAACCTCTGTCTTCATTTAGTTTCACTTTTCATATCTTACTTCTTAACACACCATTGAGAGGTGATCAAATAAACTAGAATAAACTAGCCAGCGGGCAGGTTTTCGTTTAATCTTCAGTGCAAAGCCAGACTGTAAGAGATTCTTTAAAGGCTGTCAGGACATAACATAAATAGTCTCTGAGTATCCTCTCAGACGCAGCACGTGGAGGCAACATGGTGGAGTCTTTGCCAAGTCACCTGCTCACTGTTTCACAGTGAATCGCTGATGTAATCCTAAATAAAGCCGGCGGATGCTGACTTGCAAATAAAACAGCCATTAAATGAGGAAAACAACAGAGGTAATGAAGTTAAGATGAAGGATGTGAGTCTTTTAAAGACTTTACCGTGGTTTCTCTGAGCGTGGGTTGAGAACTGTTGATGTTGTGGGCCCATCAAGAAATCATAACCAACCTAAACTCAAGGTCCGTTTAGTAGCTGTACTGGAACTTTCAATCATATCCCATGATATTCATCAGCAGATGAAGAGTTAAGCTTGTTTTGCTGCTGTTTCCGGGGTCAGGAATTAACTTTGAAAGTAGTTGTAAGTAGTTTTTAAATAGTTTGATATTTTGGGTAATACACTTATTCACTTTCTTGCTCAGAGTTGGTCTTCACTAGCTGGCTAGCAACCTCACAGTGATGGAAATACTCCAGGAATTCACTGCCCGTGGCCAAGAAATAGTCGTATATATATATAACCTCCACGTGCAGCCCTGTCTCCTAAAAATTATGTTGCCATACAACTAAACTGCATAAAAGGAAACCTATTTTATCGCGGATTACGTTTGTCTTTGACGTATCACAAAAACGTTTGTAATGATAGTCCGAAGACGGTCACAACAAGTGACCAGGGTTGGAAATTAGCACCAGCCACCAGCCAAATGCTTGTAAAATATGCAAGTGGCTGCTGGATTTGCTTCACTCACCAGTCAAAAAAACAATGGTAAACTATTCAGTGTCTGGTAGATTTTGTCTATCAGCCACAGTGGCAAAAAAGTTAATTTCCAACCCTGCAAGTGACGTAGTAATACGAGCGACACGCAGAGCAGGTGACATAGTATATCGAGCAACTGTTAATGAAAGTTACATGGAATAATAACGTTATTGAAAATTTTGGTATAATAACGAGTGTCCCGTGTGAAACTAAAAGTCAACGTTCACTTATGTAGTCATTTTAAACCACACCGTGATGTGTTTTTTTTTTTACTAAACCTAACCAGGTAGTTTAGTTGCCTAAACATAACTAAGTAATGCTGTTGCATTTTTTGTTTTGTTTACAACATTAACCACGTGTTTAAAACTGTTTAAAACTGCAACCTTAATTGAGAATGCTGTTTGTATGGAGATGTAATTTTGAGGCTTTTCCCCGTGACAAAGTGTCATTTTCAGTTTGGTTTTTGAATGCATTAAACAAACAAGATGTTCTCGCTAGCTGTTTCAAATATTTGTGCTAAGCTACGCTAACCAGCTGCAAGCTTTGTATTTACTCTACACACATGGGAGTGGTATTGATCTTCTCATCTAACGTTTGGCAAAAAAGTAGCAAGCGTATATCCTAATCCCCATGTGCTTGGAAAAAAATAGAAAACAAACAACTTGAAAACTCTATCTGCTGACTCCAGAAAAGCTACTAAATGGACTAAATGAGGCGAGACTGTTCTGCCAGCTGTTTCCAATGAACAATGAACTTTGAAGCTCAAAACTACATGTGACATTCTTGTGTTGAAACTTGACAATTCAATTAAATATCACAACATTTAAATAGAAATGTAAAATATTTGAAAGTCGATTTAATATTTGACCTGACCTGTCCTGACAAATCTACCTACGGGTACAAATAAAGTCACCTGAACCTGAACCGACTCAGCTGGTCCATGCAGGTTCAAACAGACACCAAGTACTTGTATTTCACTATGGATACTCATGGGAGCCAAATTAAGTTACCTTAATCTCAAAGTAGTCCCTACTTTGAGTTTTTCTAAAGTTGTTATGGTCTCATTGAATTCACTGCTTTTCCACCGCAGCGACCAGGGTCTAAATTAAGTTCTGGGGACATTTTCCGGGGTTTTTTAACCCCGAAAAAGGCCCTGGTCTGGGGGTAATACTTTCTGAAAGTACAGGAACTTTCGGGGTGGAGTTTGCAGGAATGACCATCGCTGATTGGTAAAACACACACAACGCGGCTGCTTGAACGGCTTCAACTCGTGTACCGCTTCATTCATAAACAAGGAAGTACTCTAGTATCGATTTAGGACCAGTTTAGGACGAGGGGAGAACATGTCTCTTTGTTTGATGACATTGAAAGTAAAGTTAGGCTCAGCTGTCGACCTTATAACTCATTAAACAAAAAAGAGAGAAAAATAGAGAGATTGCGAGGGCGAGCGGTACCGCTGTGACCACCAGCAGCTCTCATCCCACGTCATGTTGCTTTTTCATACGTCAGCAGACTAATTCGGTGGAAACACAGACAACAATGGGTCGAAGGAACCTGTTAGTTCCTTGAAAAGTAGTTCCAGGGACTAAAAGTCTCAGGATCTTTTGGTGGAAACCCGGCCATTTTCATACATCAGCATAGTCCTTTATAAGACTTTGCTACTCAAACACATTGATGCACATCAGTGACACCAAGCTCTAAAGCCCAGAACAATTAAGTCCTCATGTGCTTTCAGTGCACATGGAGAGGGGGGGGGAAGGGGGCTGCTGCATCTGCATGTAACCAAGAGTCCTCAGCACAGTTCAGTACAGCTCACTTTCATTTGCCTTAAGTCTGCTCCCCATTACCCAGCTGTGCAGGTTAAATATCCTGTACGCTGCTGTATGAGAGCACAGACTGATGATGCAGGTATGGCAGAACAAGTCTAGACATATAGGCCTAAGTCTTTCGACTGTCTAGCAAATGTGCAGTGGGCTCAAGGAGCCCCAGAAATATGGTGGTTCAGTTCAATAAGCTTTATGTCTGCATGACCTGGCATGACAAAAGCATCTGTCAAAAAATCTCATTTTCTGGAAGTTAAGTGGAAAATGACTTGGAGGTTTTTTTGTGTGGGGGAGGAGGAGAGGGGGGTTGTTTTAGGAATTGACCTGTCTCTCTCTGACAAATCAAGCTCACATCAAAGATCTGAGAGATGCACAAATGTCTGATAGTGAGTGTCTGCTGGAAAGGTTAAAAACATGATGTTAAGGATGATAAACTTAGAGGAGCTCCTGAGTGCAGGTGGTGACAGCTGATGACACACAGAGAGAGGAAGAGAGAGAGAGAATGAGGGAGGAAGCATCCACTAATAAAACTTTTTCAAACCCGCTCATTATCTGCACACAAACAAAGTGAAACAGTCGTTAATATTTCAGCTTACCTGCCCTTGAGGTGTAAAACACCGAGACGAGAAGCAACAGCAGCCATGTCTCGCGCACTGGACTCCATCGATCCATCACTATTAGAAGCTATCGATTATTGGGCGGCCGATAATTCCCCTCGTGGCTCCCACTTCTTCACCTGAAGTCAGAGAAACTTTTTGGTTCTGCACGCGAAAGCCTTTTTAATAGAAGTGCTAGAAGTGCGTCTCAGCGCGCGCTTCACCATCTGGCAATTAAGAGCGCGCGTGCATTAAAGGCTGGTTTAATTGATGGAGAATGATATTCAGCAGCGCGTGTACTCCTTCTGTCTTTAATTGTTTTTCTTCTGGACGGACGGACGGATGAAGAAGGGAGAGGAAGATAATGTCCCTCTTTCACCCGCTGAGATCTCTCCTCACTTTCTCTCCTCTCCTCCCCCTCTCTCCTCCTCTCTCTCTCTCTCTCTCTCTCTCTCTCTCTCCCTCCTCCCTCCCTGGAGACTCCTGGTTGGGGATCGTGCAGAAACATCATTGATGCACGTGTCAATATTTGCATTATTATATATTGTCTGATGGGTGATTTAAGGGACTATATGGTGTCTATTTCTCTCTCGCGCGCGTGTACACGTGTTGTTATAATACATGCACCCTGTTGCACATACACATTATAACGCTGTCACGAGCACATATGCAATGATATTCCATAGCTTGAATCAGGGCTGTCAATCGATTCAAATATTTAATCGTGATTAATTGCACTTTTGGATTTGAAGTGAAACAGCAATTATGAGGTGGTGACTTTTATCTTTAATTTGAGGATGTTTACAATCAGATGAACACATTATAGATGTTTTAGTGGGACAGAAAGTAAATATACAAGTTAACGAAAACTTAAAATTAAGTAAAAACATATATTTTTTTTTAGGTCTGTCAATCGATTAAAATAGTGTCGTGATTAATCGCAAATTAATCACACATTTTTTATCTGTTCAAAATGTACCTTAAAGGGAGATTTGTCAAGTATCTAATACTCTTATCGACATGGGAGTGGGTAATTATGCTTGCTTTATGCAAATGTATGTAAATATGTATTATTGAAAATCAATTAACAACACAAAACAATGACAAATATTGTCAAAAAAATCCTCACAGGTACTGCATTTAGCATAAAAAATATGCTCAAATCATAACATGGCAAACTCAAGCTCAAGCTGACTTGACTATGACTTGCCCCAAACTGCATGTGATTATTATTAAACTGGGCATGTCTGCAAAGAGGAGACTCGTGGGTACCCATAGAACTCATTTACATTCACATATCTTGAGGTCAGAGGTCAAGGGACACCTTTGAAAATGACCATGACAGTTTTTCCTCGCCAAAATATAGCGTCAGTTTGGAGCGTTATTTAACCTCCTTCACGACAAGTTAGTAAAACATGGTTGCCACCAATGGGTTCCTTTTGTTTTCTAGTTTCGTACGAAATCAGTA
>CAKAOH010039777.1:67221-82823 GCA_916701665.1 Sebastiscus tertius
CCCCAAACTGCATGTGATTATTATTAAACTGGGCATGTCTGCAAAGAGGAGACTCATGGGTACCCATAGAACTCATTTACATTCACATATCTTGAGGTCAGAGGTCAAGGGACACCTTTGAAAATGACCATGACAGTTTGACTAATTAGCGTTAACGTGTTATTATCGCATTAACTTTGACAGCCCTAGTTTGAATATGAATCTGTCATCAAAGTCTCTCTCTATACAACCAAATACAAAACATCCAACATGAACAATGAAAGCTGGTGCCACATTTAATTTTCTCTCTCTCTCTCTCTCTCTCTCTCTCTCTCTACAGACACACTCACACACAAAGCATGCTGGGACAGGACAACGGTGCTGCCCAACTAATAAAAATATGCTGCTGCAGATTCCAAATTCCAGTGCCTGTCTGTCTTTGCCCACCACTCTCTCTTCAAACACACAATATTCTTCCTATAGGCACAATAAAAAAAAACAAAAATGTGCTTCCTGCCTTTTACTTCAAGGGAGTATCATTCTTTGTCTCTGATGTGGAAAAGCCAAGCAGCTCATTGGGAGGTATCAGAAACTTTTAAGGAGTTTATTGGGAGAAGTTTATTGGGTGGAAAAAGGCTGACAGGATCGGAGCTCAGTGCATGCACACACATGCATACATACACATGAATACCTATGAGCCTCAGGTCTCCCCTGTCCCGCCGCAGCTTCCATTTACAGTAGTCTGCATTGTCTAAGAAGACAGTTGAATACCCTACTAAAAATGTATTTTCATTTAGATCACTTGTACACAAAAATATAACCCAGACTTAAAGGGACTGTTTGTAAGAATCAGAAATTGGTTGTAACAGTGACTCTGAAGTCAACGAAAGTCAGTGTCCTGTTGCTCGCACTAGCCCGTGTGCACGCGCTACGTGAATGTGGCTGAGCATCCGTCAAAACAGTGGGGCGACACAAGTCAGCTAAAACCACAATATCACTCTATATTTCAGCTGCTTGGCAGTAATGTTAGCCGACCAGACGAAGGTCTCTCCATGAATCAACGCTGATCCTAGTGTTGGCTTTTCCTGCTTCAGCCTCCCGAACGCGGCTGGAGGGAACAGGGAAGACACGGCACCCGGTGGGAGACGATAACGTTTCTTGCTGCAGAGCCCCGTCACTTCACAAGACACAGGAAACCTCTGTTGGTCTGGAGGAGCTGCAGCATTTATTTCTGCACAAACGTCCACTTTACATTCACTAGATATTCTCAGAGCTAAACTAACTCTTCTGCAGTGTGTAGTGTGCGCGCAAGCACGTGAGAACTAAGTTTTGTCACGAAAACACATGCAATAAATTCAGGGTAAATGAGGTGATACCATACACGAGACACATTGCTGATGCTGTTGTTGGCACATGTTCATAAAATAGCCTGTCTCAACCTGTGTCTTGTGCTCTCATCGGCTGTAGCTCGTGGCCGGAGTCCCCAACAGCTCCAGATATTTAGCACGCTAGATATCTGAAATGTGTCTGCAAGGCATCGGTGAGCGTCAGTGAGTCTCTCGGATCGCGTCTTAGGGCTGTTCACACATGACACTTGAGTGCCGATGTGTGAGCGGCGAGCCAACGCCGACTTGCCTCTGATCTGAGGCTTTTGTCAGGGAGCGGAAAATCAGGGCAAAAGTTGTGTAGTATGAACAAGGCATTAGAAGCAACAGAAGTCAGACGGTGGCTGGCGGTACCACGGTTTTGCACTCTGCAGCTCACGTTACCACAGTTTCACAAGCTTGTCGGAGAACTATGGTGGCCTTCAGGCAACATAAAAATATGAAAGGCTCTTTCTAGAGCCAGTGTTTGGTTTGTCCGTTCTGGGCTACTGTAGAAACATGGCGGAGCAAGATGGCGGACTCCGAGAAGAGGACCCGCTCCCTATATAGATATGAAGAGCTCATTCTAAGTTAACAAAAACACAACAATTCTTATTATCAGGTGATTATACACTAATGAAAACATAGTTATGAATATTATATCCCATTTCTGCGAAAAGATCCTCAAAAATGTTACACAGTTCCTTTAAAGGATAGTATGTGCAGGTGACATATATATATTTCGGTAGCATAATTTATACATTAAAATGTAACAAAATGCTCTTGATATTGGAGCAAATTAAGCAGTAAGAATTTAATCAGTTTTTAAAAAGGACTGTCTAAAATTATATAAATATGCCAACAACTGTGTTATCAATTAGCAGTTTTAGTTCACTTTTACTGTGTATTGATAACTAACAACACACTATGAAATATGCACATAAAGCAGATCTGGATTCAATGTGTAGGTTGCACCTTACAGCGTCATTTGAGTATATAAGGAAGGAATAACTGTTCTTGGTGTCATCTTACAGCAGCATTGTGTAAAAGCAAGTCATTTCCCTCCTATATATCTGTATATTGTCTTGTTGTGAAGGTGAGAGCATAAGTGCTTTCCAGCCTATAACTAATGAACACATGCACACACGTTTTGTGTGTTTTTGTGAATGTACTGGAGAGAAACATTTGGAGGCGTATTCTTCAGGTGGTAAAATATAGATTATATGTTTTAAGTTTAAGATACTGTAAATGTAATGTTCAGTAATCATTTGAAGTTCATGTTTTGTCAACATAAGTAAATTGCAAGCAGGCACACATGCATACTGACTTCTTTTTTTTTTTAAGATGAAGAAGAAAATAGATTCCAGGCATATTTCCAAATGCCCTTCCTCCTGCTTTAAGTTGTCTTAAACTTATAACTGCCAGCTAAACTCGTGTGTTCAAGTATGTGTGTGTGTGTGTGTGTGTGTGTGTGTGCGTGTGTGTGTGTGTGTGTGTGTGTGTGTGTGTAAAAGAGAGAGAGAGATTTGTTACTTGTGTGTCACATTTGTTTCATCTATTATACTGGTCATAATTATAACTTTTCGGACACTTACTCTGCCAGAAATAAAAAATCATCTTCAGGTATCATCATGAATAATGGAGCCAGAATTGCATTAGCTTTGAATAATAGAAGAAGTCTTTCCATTCATAAAGAGAGTTACAGTGGACTGATCTGAAGAATAATCATACTGACCACCGGGGAGCGCCAAATCTCTTTGCTGAGCAGAAGCTTACTTATACATATTGATATGTGACTTCAAATTGGTGCTTATCAATCTGTTCTTCACACTGTTGGTCAGATCTGAACGTCACTGAGAGTCAGAGGGTTTATCAGGTTTTAAGATAATGCCATGGGTATTGACCCGTCATGGATTAAAATAAAAAGGTTGGACGGGACACTCTGACTGTGTGCTGGTTAGATAATCTCACTCTTGTTGTACTCCATGTCCATGTGACTCTCTCTCTCTCTCTCTGCCTCTCTTATCCTCTTACAGTGGCTCTCCCCTCAAATCACCACTCATCCTGCTGGTCTGCCTGCACAGTAGCACAGTGTGATAACAGAGTGGATTTGCAGTGGAGCCATGGCAAGTCCAGGGCAGAAAGTGGTGCTGATCACCGGCTGCTCCTCCGGTATCGGCCTGAGGATGGCTGTGATGCTGGCCAATGATGAACAGAAGCGCTATCACGGTAGGTGCTGCACTGTGTGAGAGAGAAAGAGAGAGAATTTAAATTTGCTTGGCATGGCATGCAAATAGGCTATAATAAGAATAATACAACAACTACTACTAATAATAACTTTACTTGCATGGTAAATTGTTAAAACCTTTAAACTCAGTGTCACTGTCATTCCTCTACTTCCCCTGCACTGTTTACACATAAGATGCTTACGTCATGAGTGCAGCGTACGTAAGAGTATTACACATATAGTCCACATGACTACGTAGGTTAAAACCACTGTCTCTGTTTCTACAGCGGAGTGATTTCCATCTAAAGCTGACTGAGAGGCTGTTTGCAGCGGTTTAAATATGAAAACAATATTAAATCTCAACCACATGAGGGTAAAAGAGGATTCAATTTAGACATAACAACTGAGAATCAATAACACGACAGTCTGATGTTAGAAAATGAACAGGAATGAATTAATAAATGGAGTCAATGGAGCAAATTCAAAGCTGTGTTCACTACTGATGAAACGTCAGTATTTCCTCTCCCCACAGGGAGGTCAGAGGTCACAGGCTACTTTCTGTGGTCCAGATGCCCAAAACGAATAAAGATATAGGGATATCATATAGAGGCCACATACCTGTCAAACAATGAATAATAATAAATAAATATTTTTTTAAATAATTAATAAAAGTCTTTGTTTCATGTTGTGTTTGATAATATTAGCAATTTTATTTTCAAGACAAATAAAGAACCTGGACATCCAATCAGAGACTTTAAACCATAGACTGTTTTTAGGAAGTGAACATGGTCTCCATTCAATTATCATACTGTATTAAGGTCTATTATTAGTGAGTTATAATATTGTTATGAGGTAAAGAAGTGCACACTTTTCAAATCAATCTGCACTTATACTGCATTATGGCTGCACCTAATAATTATTTTTATTGTTGATTAATCTGTCGATTATTTTCTCGATTAATCAATCAGTTGTTTAGTCTTTAAAATATCAGAAAATGGTGAAAAATTCCGATCATTGTTTCCCAAAGCCCAAGATGACGTCCTCAAATGTCTTGTTTTGACCACAACTCAAATATATTCAGTTTACTGTCATAGAGGAGTAAAGAAACCAGGAAATATTCACATTTAAGAAGCTGGAATCAGGGAATTTCTTTTACTGTTTTTTCTTAAAAAATTACTCAAACCAATGAATCAATTATCAAAAGAGTTAGCGATTAATTTAAGGGAGATGCCATCATCACCCAGGTGTCAGTAGCCAGCAATGCTATTTGCATCCAATCCAGGTACACATTAGATACTGTATATGTATATGTGATGTATGTATATTTTTTTAACCTCCCAAGTCTTTTTGTTGCCTAAACCTAACCAAATTGTGACGGAAAACTTAATATAATACTTTAAAAAACAGAAAATAATAAGTCAACTAAGTGAAAAATAATCTTCTCACGGGACTCGGACTCCGGTCATCTGGGCAGAAGTCCTGAATTTGACCCATTCATCCACCTCGACCTACTCCTTGCATGTACTTTGTCGCTCTTTATATTACTACAACTGTTATCGGGTGTAAATACCCAAATAGCTACTGTGAGACTATTCTCACCCCTGTGCAAATAGACACTCCAATCATTTAATAATTGACAATTAATCGATTAATTGTTGCAGCTCTATACCGTATTACTATGAAATGATTATGTAAAACAACGACAAAAAATCATGCAGACTTTCAAAATGCTAATTGATTGTCATGCCATATGTGAATTAATGGGAAACAATGGCTTCTTCTAGCAGCAGGAAAAATACATTAAAAATATCAAACTCTATATCATGCATTTTTAAATGGTCAAGACAATTTTTAAGTGTGCATCATTTATATTTTCATGTTAAAGTACGTTTTCTAGTAGAAGGAGAAGGTCCCAGCTCACTCAGCCTCCCCAACTTAACCTTTAGTCACTAACACCAGACAATAACTAAAGCCCCACTACAGCCTTGCTTAGGCTAATTATGTCTTAATTATGGCCTGGCTTCGGTGAGCTCCATTGTGGATGGCAGGCTGGCAGAGGGCTATTCCTGGAGGAGGCAGGTGACCTGACGCATCACAGCAAGACGCTAATGCTGATATGTAAACTGGCTGTTGTAACAGGCGGGCTATATTAGGTCTACTTAAGGTTATCTTTACTCCAATTACTATCTTTAGCTCTACCTTTTCCATTAGTGTGTTATTTCAGTTATTCAGGAAAAAGAAAACAACCCACAGGTTGACCTGGAAAAGGGTTCCTATGTGTGAGTGTTTGTGTGTACTTTACCCTCCATACTGATCCATCATCCCATGTCCCTCCCAGCTCTTCGTGACCTTTACTCCCTTCTTTTTTTCACTCCTATGACAGGAAACATACACAACGACAGGATCACTCCACAGGATGGACATTCTCTCCTAAAAACCCTCCAAATATACATGTATGCACACAGACAGAGCATGTATTGATGCTGCACAAGAACATTTTACTTGACAAGTTAAACACACACATTCTTGAAGACACTGGAGTCTACTCAATATAACATGATGTTTGTGTGTGTGTATCTTGCGTGTCTAGTCTACATGCAGCCTGAACCAATGAACTCGGTTGGTATGACTCTCCAGATAGTGATATCGTCTCAACTCAACTCAACTTTATTTATATAACACATTTCATCAGCCGTTTTCTAACCCTAGCCCCGCAAACCACAACACACATCAGACATCACAATGGTTTTAGGTCAAAATTTAAGATTTTTCTTTCCATAAATAACTGTATTTATTATAATATAAATAAACACATGGTACCTGATATTGTTGGCTTAAAAGTGTTTAGTCAGTTTCACTTCAACGAGAGTTACAGGGGTGAAAAGTGTATTTCTTTCTTTCTTTCTTTATTTGTTCATTTGTTACCTCAATGCGGAAAATAAGGAAGGGCACCCATCGGCATTTTTTAAAATGTATTTATTTATTTTTAGAGGGCGACCACCCTAGGCGACCGCCTACATGGCCTAAGCCTTAAGCCGCCCCTGCCCTTCATACAATCATGCATCCCAACGTGCTTCAGAGAGCAAGATTAAAACAGCACAGACAAAAAAAATAAAAAATAAAAAAGACAATAAATAGAATTTGCAAGACTAAAAATGACAACAAGAGCAATAAATGCTAAAATAAATAAAGGTCAGTAGAATAAATAGGCACAAGAGATAGAAACACTATGAAAACTAATAATTAAGACTTAAAAACTAAGGCAATAAATGACAAGGCACCTTAAGTAAAAGCCGTATTGTCTTTTTGTAACCTCATTTAGTCGGGCAGGTTGCCTAATCACATGCCTATTTACAGCAGCAGCCAGAAGGGTGTAATGTCATGGGAGCGTTACATCCATTTATAAACCCACGCTTGGAAGCCGCCCATGGAAATGAAAAGAGCATAATTACACACTGCACTATTGGCAAACAGTAATGGTGAAAAGATTAATGCCTGCAGGTCAAAATGGCATGACGAAGATCTAATTGGGATTGAAATATTCAAATCAATTTGCGGTTTGAAGTCAGTCTGGGGATGCTACTTTTCACTAAAGCTGCCAATGGAAAAACAACAAGTCCTGACAGAGCAGGATAGAACCAGACGAGCTAGAAGAGTTTGTGAGTGTGTGTCTTTTATTTCAACAATTTCTATTATCCTTCATGTTTTCCCGTAACCATATAGACTTAACTTAATTAGGTATAATTTGTTTGTTTGTTTCTGTATTTAAACATATAAAAAATAAAAAATATATAACTTGCAAGGGGATGTGAAGGAGAATTGCCTGAAAACCCTCCAGAAAAGTGTCATTCTCCAGGCAGCATATTAAGTGAAATAATTACAGTAATGTAATATACACAATTGTATGTACCTATCAATCATTATAGACATAGTAAAAAACATAAAAAAACAACAATGCATCCCATAAACACCCGTCGGTTATGCTTATAGTATATCAAGAAGACTCATTCATAATTCACTGTCATTAACAAACTAAGAGTAATCACTCATGTGATATGGCACACAGTTTTCATAAGACAAGAAAGATAAACAGAAAATATAGAGAATAATTATAATAATAATATTTATGTTCACCATCATAGTTTAGTGAGTTAGCATGCTAGCATTTGCTAATTATCATTAAACACAAAGTACAGTTGATGCTGATGGGAATGTCATTAGTTTTGCAGGTATTTGGTCATAAATCAAAGTATTGGTAAAATTAAATTTTTTTGACCGGATGATGGCGCTAAAGCAAAAGTTAAAGGATCACCAAAGTTTTTACATTTCATCCTGTGGGGAAGGAGTGCTTTTACCAGATGTCATGACAATCCATCCAAAAGAGATATTTTACTCAAAACCACAAATGTCAAACTCATGTGCCACCGTGACTTTGACTGGTTTTGAGTAAAATATCTCTAGAGGAAAGGTCAGGGGATCACTAATAATAATTAAGCCTCATCCTCCAGGGACCATGAATTTTAATATAAAATTTGAGTTGTTGAGATATTTCAGTCTTGACCACTAGCGTGGCTAAAAATATTGAGATTGAAAACACATTTTTGCACAACTGCTGATACTTTTGTAAATTAAATGGGTACCTATCGACACCTCAGTCCTCAGAACTATAGTTTTGACCGTGTGCCGTTGGCTAAGGATCAAGGAATATGTTGTTACATTTTCACAAACTAATTTTATCTTAGTTTATATAAAGAAGTCTAAAAATATTACTAGTCAGTACAGTAGATATGTGGAAACAAAACCACAGGAACATGTTTCAGAAAGAGTTACGAAAGAAATACATTATGAGAAGTGAGGGTGAGTTACAGATACTAGTGGAACAGACTGTGGGACTGTGGCTCTCTATAAACCTGTATTCAACTCCATTTACATGGCTGATTAGTGCAGCAAGGCATTTTTCAAAGCTCACAACAATACAAAACATACATTTTAAACAATCTTTTCTTCACTCCTCTAAATTCTGTCTTTCCTTCTTTTCCACCTGTTCACAGTCATAGCGACGATGCGTGACCTGAAACGTAAAGATAAGCTGGTGGAAGCTGCCGGTGATGCATACGAGAAAACTCTCTTTCTGGCTGTACTGGATGTCTGCAACGATGAGTCTGTCACACAGTGTATTAACGGCATCAAAGACCGACACGTGGATGTCCTCAGTAAGCAAACCGTGTTGCACCATGCATCCGTCCCAAAGTGATGTTCATTCATCATTCATCTTTCTTGTCCTCTTTGTTTCCCTTCCTCTTCTCCTGACCAGTCAATAACGCAGGTATCGGCCTCGTGGGTCCAATAGAGAGCATTCCCATCGATGAGATGAAGAAAGTGTTTGAGACCAATTTCTTTGGAGTGATCCGCATGATCAAGGAGGTGATGCCTGATATGAAGAAGAGGAAAGGAGGACACATCATCGTGGTCAGCAGTGTGATGGGACTACAAGGTGAGCAGAGAGGATGAGAGAAGGGAGAGAGGAGGCGGGTTGGGGCGGTAAATGGTAGTACAGGGACAAATGACAGGTTTGTCAGCTTCAGACTGATGTAAGTATGGGTTGATGATGGACGAACGGAAGAGTGGGTGGATACTTGAAGGAAGGCTAATGGAGTTTAAGTACTACTGTATGTCTTTACAAAACAGTGAACATGAAGAACAGAGTTTGTGTTGTGTGAAAGTGAAATTTAAACATTTACTCACTGTTTCTACAGGTGTGGTGTTTAATGACGTGTATGCAGCCTCCAAGTTTGCTATGGAGGGCTTCTGTGAGAGTTTGGCGGTGCAGCTCTTGAAGTTTAACGTCACGTGAGTGCCACTGATGCTATACCTCTGTCATTACGAACAAACCAGTAACATAGATACATAGAGTTAGCACTAAACACAAAGTACAGCTGAGGCTGATGGTGATGTCATTAGTTTTGCAGGTATGATCATAAATTATAGAATTGTACACCTCTTAGGACAGCTTGCAGTCAAACGTGTGCATAGCGAGACACCACCGCAGTAATGGCGACTCGGTTACTTCCAGTATTTCGCAGGATTCAAAGTTCTCTGATTCCAGCTTCTTAAATGTGAAGATTTTCTGGTTTCTTTACTCCTCTGTGACAGTAAACTGAATATCTTTGAGATGTGGACAAAACAAGACATTTGAGGATGTCATCTTGGGCTTTGGGAAATACTGATAAGGCTGCACGATTTTGAAAAAATATGTCCAATTGTGATTATATTGACAGATATTGCAATGGCTATATTAGAGGGTTTGATCATTTTTACATCATTACTCTCATTTTCATTAAAAACATACTAAAATGATTGTGGTGTAATTCTTACAGGGATCTGTACCAAACAAGGATGTTTTCTTAAGTCTGTATAGTATGATGTGTGTAGGCCGGGACATCTCTGCAGCACGACAATATTTAATCTAAATTGGTATTTTAACACATATTTCACCTTGAACAAATATTGAGATTTCCTCCTCATCCTGTGATTTGAAAATTGCAGCATTGCCATTTCGATAAAATTTTTATTAATTGTGGAGCCCTAAATACAGAGAAATTTTTCACCATTACTGACTTTTTTATATACAAAACAACTAATCGATTAATTATGAAAATAATTGACGGATTAATCGACAATGAAAATAATAATTAGTTGCAGCCACTACAAGGGTCTAATGAAAAAATAGTCCATTTGTTTTAATTTAGGCAGACTATACCCAAATGTTGAAGATTTAATTAACTATTTCAATTGTTGTTGATTAATATTCTATTATTATACTATAATCAATAAATGAAATTTGCCCTTAGAGCTCTTCCTCCATCTAACAATGCTCTGTTGTTGAGTTCCAGTCTTCTTCGTTCCCTCTCTCCTCAGGTTGTCACTGATTGAGCCGGGCCCGGTGCACACAGAATTTGAGGCAAAGATGATTCAGGATGTGAAACAGAAGGAGTATCCTGGAGCTGATCCTGATACGGTGCATTACTTCAAGAACGTCTATCTTCCTTCTTCTGTTGACATCTTTGCGACACTGGGACAGACGCCTGACGACGTCGCCAGAGTAAGTTCACAGGAAGTCTATGACTCAGCCACGCTGTGCATCATCTGAAATCTGTGATTAATCCTCTAGGTCTGACTGCAAATCTTCTTTTGTCCATCCTCTCACTCTCTGCAGTGTACCAAGAAAGTGATTGAAGCAAGCAGCCCGCGTTTCCGTAATCTGACCAACCCCTGGTACACGCCCATCGTAGCGCTGAAATACGCTGATGAAACTGGAGGCCTGTCTGTCCACGCCTTCTACCACATGCTCTTTAACCTGGGTCCTCTAATGCACGTCAGCATGACTGCTATGAAGTACCTCACCTGTGGATGTCTGAGGAGCAGGACGATTTCACCAAACTAGAAACGTATATTTTGTACACAAATGTGTGCAATAGACCACAATAAAGACCACACACTACCTCGGCTTAGGTTGTCAGAGGAAAAAACAAATATATATATATATATATATATATATATACATAAACAGCTTTTGTGACCTGCCATATTTCCCTCTGTATATATGTAGTCTGTTTCCTCTATATTATATTTTCTGTATAAAATTGTAGCTTATGGATGTTTAGATACCACACCAGTTGAGTTGAAATACTACAACGGTTTTAAAACTTGTTTTAGCCTATCCAGAGTGCCAAATGAGAAGGGTTTGCACTTATGACACAATATTCTGATTTCATTATAATATCCCAACCAAACTTTACATTTCAGACTGTTAAAAACTCTTAATTGGTTCAGAAAGATTGAGTCTACACCTTGTTCATTTGTAGTCTATGTATTTGCATCTATGTATATATTTTTCAAATTCTGTCAACGTATTGGAGAAACTATTTTGGCATTAAAATGTGTAATTTATACCTTCCAGGAGTTGTGTTAGTGCTTCTTATAGTTTTTCAATCACTTTCTCTCTGTGCAGAAAAAAAACTCTTCTCTGGTAACGTCTCTGTCATTTCTCTGAGGTAACAAACACCAACATTTCAGCATTTCTGTAGCTACTTTAGTCTGATGGAAATCTATCCGTCATTATATTTGTGAATAAAAGACACTAGCATATTCTGGTTTGACAAGATACAATCATAAAACCAAACAAAATTCTTATTACAATTTCAATCATGCCATTAGACTGACTAATTAGATCTACCCAAACTGCATTGTTTTGATTTCATAATTCAGATAAACATTTACACTTACAAAAATAAAGAAATATTGGAATTATATTTAACTAATAGCATTTGCAACCTGGACAAGTCACCTGCAATTATGTCAGTCTACAGGTACAGAGCAGGAGGGAGAGGAGGAGAGAAAGAGAGAGAGGAGTGCGGTGCGTGTATTGCAGACAAGACGAGGGACAGTCAGAAACGAAGCAGTATGTACAATTATGGTATTCTGGAAATTATAAGGTTCAGTATCATTATATTGAATAATTTAAGTGATATATGTGCACACATACTAATCATAGGTCAAAACAGCGCTAAATTTGGCTGAACTATAAAAGACAGAAGTGGTAAAATGAAGAGCCGTTTGGGAGCCGTAAGAGCTAGCTCTTCTTTGTGAGCTGAGTCAAATGATCTGACTCACTAAAAAGAGCCGGACTTCCCATCACTACTCTCCTCCGGACTGGACTGATCGAGTCATCGGAGCTCTGCTGCTCAGGCCTGTTTGAGGCAGTCGCGGGAAATATGAACTAAATCGATACCCGACTGATCGAACACCAAAATAAACTTTCCATGGACTCATCGGCGGTGCAGCTGTAAGTCTGACCAAATATCTACTGATATACAGTTACTGACAGGTTGTCATTACAACAGACTATCTGCGTTCGTGTGTAGACAACTTTGCTGTTGTCTCTTAACGTTAACTGTGTTTACTAACTGTGCTAGTTAGCGTTAGTTTTCTAGCCATGTGAAGCTGAACCAATGTCATATCAGCCTTGTTATAGCTACTATAACTTGTGTGTGTTATATGTGTGTTTTGGATGTGAAGGCCGAGTGAGCAGGATGGAGAACAAGGTGTAGATATGATGCACTGTGAGGAGCAGCTGAGGACTACACTACACTGTGATGACAAGGAGAAGGTACTGGACATTAAAGCTATACAAAGTGCCACAATGAACCTTTAAAGGTCCCATATTGTGCTCATTTTCAGGTTCATACTTGTATTTTGTGTTTCTACTAGAACATGTTTACATGCTGTAATGTTAAAAAAAAAACTTTATTTTCCTCACACTGTCTGCCTGAATATACCTGTATTCACCCTCTGTCTGAAACGCTCCGTTTTAGCACATTTTGACGGAATTGCAACAGAATTGCGTTGCTAGGCAACAGCTTGGGTCCATGTGTACTTCCTGTCAGCTGATGACATTCACATACACTGCAACAGGAAATAATCTGAGACATATTTAGAATGTTTACGTTTAAAATTGTGTCAAGGGTCTAAATTTTGTATATTCGTGACATCACAAATGGGCAGAAATCCTGACAGCTTGTATCGAATGCAAAGATTCTGAATACGGGCTGTGTGTATTTCTCTGTGGATTGAGTGTTTCGATACTTTCACAGTATTTATATAGGACTTAAGCCTGCTTTATAATAACACAACATGAAAATCGCACTTTTTTATAATTAGGGACCTTTAATTCTGTGCCTTCTGACTGCTGCTGACACATTAACATTTTTCCCCACTCAGCTTCGTAGGAAGTTGGCACTGTTACAAAGGGAGTACCTCAGGACAGCTGAGAGACTACAGGTAAGAGTCTTTCTCTTTACTTCTATAAATAAGAAGCCCAGTGTAGAAATTCTCTGTCTCACACACACACACACATGTTGATCTGTTCGCAGCGAGCTGAGCGTTTGGATGCTGTGAGGAGACATGTGAGGAGCAGGATCAGTCAGCAGGACCACCAGGACCAGAGAGATCCAGAGGTGACATCCAACCCCCCTCTCAACCCATCTTCATTGATATTGAACACCACTAATGGGACACCCACAAGCGCAGCTCAGTGCCAGGGACACGCTGGAGGTGAGTCTGTCCTAATCAGCTGCAAAGTACAGGTAGTAAATGACAATAAGATAGGAATATGTATGTTGTAAAATATCTAAAAGTGATTCAGGGAATGGGTCTATTTGCCAAAAGTGTAGCTGTAAATATATGTATGTAATTATGGGGTTGCATTTGTGCCAAAATGATGTCACATGCACACTGTCTGTGTCGCCTGAGACAAAACATTTGTATATGTCTATTCAACTTTGAACTGTACTTCAGTTGTCACAAAACTATTTATATTGCCGATCATTACTCTGAGAAGCAGACAATGTTTTGTCTGAAATAACAAGTTAGAATTCACAAATTTTCTGATGTGTTACCAGGTCCAGCAGATTCTGATAGCTCCAGGAGGAGCCAGGTGATCAGGTTCCTGCTGCCCTCTGACGCTGCTTGCCCACAAACCCTAGATCCCAGCCATGACGCAGCTAGAGGTCACAGGCCCAGCCCTGCCCTGCGCCTCAGGTCTCGACGCAGCCGCCTGCGCTGGGAAAGGAGGAGTGCTGAGGCCGGCAGGAGCACAGACGACAACAGTGAGGAAGGACGGGAGCAGAGTGAAAGGATGGAGACTGTTAAAGCGGAAGGAAGTGAAGAGAGAGTCAAAACGGAGGAAACAGAGGTTGTGAATGAAAGTGAAGAGCTATTTTCTGGTACAGACACTGAGTCTCCATCTCTGCTGCTTACACACTGGAACACTTGTGGAAAAACGGAAAAAGCAGATATCGAGGAAAAACAGATACAAGGACGACAAGAAAAAAGGGAAAAAGAGACCGAGTTGAGAGTTGAAGTGAAAGAGTCCACCCCTTTGTTGCTCACATGTTGGAACCCTGCTGCACACACTGAAGAAAGGGAACAAGATGGGATGCAAAATGGAAAAAGAAAGGAGACAGAGGGAGGAGAGAGACAGAGGGATGGAAGGCTGTGTGAAGACATCAGTGATAAAGATACTGAACAAAATGCAGCAGAGAAAATAGAAAATGATAATGCAGCTAAAATAAAAGAAGAACCAAGTGAGCTGGTTGGAGGCGAGCATGATGTGAAGGGTGTGGGTCTCCTGGACTCCTGTACCTTAGTGGAAGGACTACTTTTCCCAGCAGAGTACTACATCCGAACCACAAGACGTATGACACTTTCACAGAGCCAGCCTGACATTCAGGCCGTCATACTCTCCCAGCTGAACATGGGACGGCATCGTAGGAGCCGCGGCCGGGGCAGAAGATCGAACACACACAGCCTTCACCGTTCAGATGAACACTCTCAGACAGGTTTGTCCTCCATGACCGCTGCATCTGTAAGTCCTCATATGGAGTCACAGTCTGCTGACACATCTGCTGAGCTGAACAGTCAGAGCTCCAGTGAGATTTCAGATCAAATCTCAGCTTGTCAGATCGACACAGATGCTTGTTTTTTGCCTACGGTCACCCCTGCTCGTCCAGTGAGAGGTAGGAGGAGGAGAAGAGGTAGGGGTAGGGGCAGAGGCAGAGGGAGACCTCAGACCCCACGCTGCTCTCTTAGTTTAGACACCCTTCATTTAGGCCTTGGACAAACTTCAGACGATCCCCAGCCCTCCAGCTCCCCGGTCTCCTCCTCCCCGTCTCTCCACGGAGCTGATGGACCGAAGCCCTGCCTCTCTCCGGGAGAAGCTGTTCCAGCGCGGGACGACCCCCAGCCTGCGTCCATCCACATCACAGACACACAGCCCTCTTCTGGAGTTAATGGAGCTCAGTCTAGCTCTGCTTCTGGACATCTGGGGAAGGTCTTTCCCATCTTTCTGAAGAGCAGCGACAGGATTGACAGAGCCACACAGATGAGTAGAAGTAAGACTTGTATTGTGACTTTGTATATCTGTGTGTGTCAGTGATAGAGATAGAGAAGGTTTGTCTCTAAGATTAAAATAT